>RJWM01007047.1:0-35423 GCA_004363535.1 Dasyprocta punctata | reverse complement strand
ATAGGAAAATGATGGAAACTATGAGTGGCTAAAATAGGAAAAAATGAAATCCAAAAATGAATTCAAACAGATAGTCAGGAAATCAAACTTTCCTTTGAAGTTCTACCCAAGCTGAATGAAGGAAAATGAAGACGAAGACAAAACTATAAGATCCAGAAAATAGGATCAAGTTTAGTTTTCACAAAAAGAAAGATCCTAAAAATAGCAAGGGACCATGAAAAAACAATTCAAGAACAGCAAGATGATATGTATCAGAACAAGATAAGATTGATCACAATCAATAAAAAAGCAGGATGTAGCAAGAATGACATGAAAAATCTGTTCACAGAAGTAATGGAAGAAAACATTCCAAGCATGGTTTAAAAATTTTCACATACAAATAAGTGAAGGTTGTAGAACTACAAGTAACCATGGTCAAAATAAAGCTACACCAAGGCATATAACAATAAAAATGCCTGAAATTCAGCACAAGAACACAATATTAAGAACTGTAACAGATAAGGAACAAATCACCTATAAAGAAAAGTCCATCATTATCACAGCAGGCTTCTCCACACAATACTTAAGTCAGGAAGAGCTTGTAATGAAGCATTTTTGGTCCTGAGAGTAAACAGCCTCCAACCCAAAATGATGTAACCTGGAAAACTATCTTTCAACATCAATGGAGAAATAAAATACTTCCATGACAAAGAACATCAGAAGAAATTCATAATCATTAAACCAATACCAGAATGTGTTCTGAAAGGTATTCTAGACACAGATAATAAATGAGATAGAACATAAAGAGAAAGAAATCATCAGGCAGAGCAAGCAATTAAACAGAAGGAAAAGCAGGGAACCAACAACAGCAAAATAAAATGGGAAGGAGAAGAGAATACATATCAGTTATAACCATCAATATAAATAGTGTCAATTAACCGCCAAAAGAAACAGACTGGCAGAATAGATCAAGAAACAAGATTCAATAATATGCTGAATATAAGAAACACATTTAACTCAAAAAGAAATTCATAGATTGAATGTCAAAGGATGGAAAGCAATACTCCATGGAATAGAAACATAAACAAACATGGGTAGCTATTCTGTTTGATAACAATGTGAATTTCAAATCAAGACTGCTCCAAAGAGATAAGGTTACTATACACTTCTTAAGGGAAAACATTAACGAGAGCTAATAATCAAACCACATATGCACTAAATACATGTACACCCAACTTTATAAAACAAATATTAAAGGACATGAAAAAGTCTAATAGATACTAATACAATTGTAATAGGACAACTTAATACCCCACTATCACAAACAGATTAATCAACTAGACAAAAATCAACAAAGAAATATAAGAAAAGAATCAAAACCGTGAACAAATGAACTTAGTAGATATCTACAGAGTGTTCTGCCCTATGACATCAGATCAGAATACACGTTCTTCTCAGTGGCACATGGGACATCCTCAAAAATATATCACATATTAGCCCACATGACATGCTTAAATAAATATGAAGGAACTGAAATTATTTCATGCATATTGTCAGACCACAGTGAAGTGAAATTGGATATCAGTGGCAAAAGAAACTGCAAAAGCTCCACAAACACCTGGAAATTAAATATCACCCTACTGATCAACCAATGGGTCACAGAGGAAATTAATGAAGAAATTAAGCAGTCTACAATTAAATGACAATGCCAATATAGCATACTGGAGCTTATGGTATACAATCAAAGCTTTCCCAAATTGGAAATATATAGTGGTGAATTCTAACATCAGGGAAATTGAATGAGTTCAAATAAACAACCCAATGTTGAACATCAAATTTCTAGAAACAGAACAAGTCAAAACCAAAACTCATTCGAGGGAGAAAATTGTGCAAATCAAGGCAAAAATTAATTCAATTGAGACTAAACAAACAATACAAAGGATAGATGAGTCAAAGAATTGGTTCTTCAAAAGATTAAATAAAACTGATAAAGTTTTAGCCAATTTTATAAAAAAAAGACTTAAATTCATACAATTATGAATGAAAAAGGTGAAATCACAAAGAATCTTGTGGAAATCTAAAAGCTCATCAATGTGTACTTCAGGAAACTTTACTCCAATAAGGTGTAAAACACAGGAGAAATGGACATACTTAGATACATACAAATTATCAAAGTTGAATCAAGATGATACAAAAATTTTACATGATCAAATATCAGTCAATGAAATAAATATATAACTAGAAATTATAGGCAAATAAAAGTACAGGTACTGATGGATTCACTTCTGAATTCTGTAAGAAATTTAGAGATCTAATGTGAGTACTCCTCAAACTCTTTGATGTTTTTTTTTTTTTTTTTTGCGGCACCGGGGATTGAACTCACAACCTCGCGCCTACCAGGGCAGGCGCTTAAGGCACTGAGCCAAACTCCCGACCCGTCAAACTCTTTGATGAATGGGAAGCAATACTCTCAAACACACTCCCAGAAGCAAGTATTACCCTGATAGCAACACCTGAGAAGGGTTGAACAAAAAACCACAACTACCAGCCAATCTCCCTAAAGAACACAGATGCAAAAATCATCAAGATACTGGTAAACAGAATGCAGCAAGACATCAAGAAGATTATACACACTGATCAAGTAGGATACAACCCAGGAATGCAGAAGTCGTTCAATATATTCAAATGAATAAAGGGTAATACACCATATCTACAGAGCCAAAGACAAAAATCACATGATCATCTCAAAAAAAAGCATTTTACAAATGCAACATCCATTTATGGCAAAAAAAATCCTACAGGAAATTGAAATAGGTGATCTTTGTCTCAATCTGACAAAACACATCTATGACAAATCCAGAACCAATATCGCCCTAATGGTCAAACATTGAAAACTTCTCACTCTAAAATAAGATGTCCACTATCTCCACTCCTATTCAATAAAACCCTAGAAACATTAATCAGAATAATTACATGAGACATAAAGGAATATAGATATGAAAAGAAGAAATGAAATTAACATTATTTGCAGATTTTATGATACTCTGCTTAGAAGACCCCAAAAACTCCACCAAAAGACTTTTAGATTTAATAACCAAATTCAGTAGTGTAGCTATATCCAAAATTGACACTCAAAAATTAATGGCATTCCTATGCAAAAGCCAAAAACTCACTGAAAGAGAAACTAGGAAAACAACACCTTTTAGAGTAGCACCCAAAAAGTCAAATACTTAGGAATAAATTTAACAAAGGAAGTAAAAGATTTTTTTTTTTTTTTTTTTTTTTGCGGCACCGGGGATTAAACTCACAACCTCGCGCCTACCATGGCAGGCGCTTAAGGCACTGAGCCAAACTCCCAGCCTGGGTTTTTTTTTTGAGGCAGGGTCGCACTATGTAGCTCAGGCCGGCCTTGCGCTCGCGTTGTAGCCCAAGCCGGCCTCGAACCCACAACGCTCCGCCTACCTCAGCCTCCCGAGTGCTGGGATTAAAGGCGTGCGCCACCACGCCCGGCTAAGAAGTAAAAGATTTTTACACTGAAAACTACAGTACTCTGAGAAGGAAGGTTGAAGAGGATATCAGAAAATGGAAAGATACTGGTTGGACCTGGATTGGAAAAACAAACATAATGACAATGGTCATACTTCCAAAATTTCTACAGATTTAATGCAATTCTAATCAAAATGGCATTAGCATACCTCACGGAACTAGAGAAAACATTGCTAAAATTCCTTTGGAACCCAGTCTGAAAATGTGCATTTGAGATGAGTGCACACTTCTCAGATGAAGAAGTACAAACAGAAAATAAATACATGAAAAATATTCGATATCACCAGGCATTTGAGAGGTAGAAATCGGAACAATGCTGAGATTACATCTCACTCTAGAAAGTGTAGGTATTATCAAGAAATCAACCAATGACAAATCCTGGTGAGGCTCTGGGGAAAATGTTGCCCTTCTCCATTGTTGGTGGGAGGGTAGACTGGTGTAACCACTGTGAAAATCAGTGTGGAGATTTTTCAAAAAACTGGATTAGAGGTCCCATTTGACCCAGATATTCCCTTTCTTGTTATCTTCCCCCCACATTAAAAGCATCATAATACAGCAATATATACACACCCAAGTTTACAGCAACACAATAAGTAGTACCTAACTCTTGGAAACAACCCATATGCCCATGAACTGGTGAGTGATGAAAATAACATGCTTTTCCTTTTTGTGCAATAGAGTACTACTCTGTGATAAAGAAGGATAAATTTGAGACCTTTATAGGTAACTGAATGAACTTTGAGACCATGCTCTGAGGTAAAATAAATTGGACACAGATGTGTAAAAATTGCAATTTCTTTTGTGGAAGAAAGTGAAAGTAAATAAGAACCACAATGTATCATAGATATTGTGAAACAGGAAGAAATTAATCAAATGGAAAAGGAAACTAGAAAGGGATTAGGGGAAAGAAGGAAGGGAAAAGTTAAAAGAAAATAAGGATAAAATGGAAACAAAGCTTTGTAAATAGGGAGGGGGAGAAGGGTTGAAGGGAGGGGAGCAGAAGAGGAAAATAACAGGAATCAAGGTATATATCATGTACAACTACAAATTTAAACTGATGAATGTGATCACTATTTATATCTAAATTATACCAATAAACTTAAGAAATAAAGAAATAAAGATCGAGAAAGCTAACCAATCTCAAATAATTTAAGCTCACAGAAATTAACACTGAGATTCTATCACAAGCTGATGAGGGGAAAAAATTAAAAATGGAGTCTTGAAAACAGGAAGAGAAATGCCATATACAATGAATATGCCAAATGATTATCAGTGGATATCTCAGTGGAAAGTGGTGACAGAAAACAGCATCAAAAACAATGGGCCATTTAATAATGATGTATCCATCAATACTGCCTGAAAAAATCAGAAAAAGATGAGAGATGTAGCTCTGTGCTGGAGTGCTTGCCATGTCTAACATGCATGAGGCCTTGGGTTGAATCTCTGATAGTACAGAAATAAACGGAGACAAGCATGAAAAGGTGGAGTGCGGAGAGGAAGCAGAAAGAGAGCGGGGGGCATTTTCCATCTAAAGAACAGAAATTTATTAACACTAGACGTGATAGTGTGAAATACTAAAGGGAGTCCTTTAGGTTGAAATGACAGAATACTGGAAAATAACTACAGCTATATGAAGATCTCTGGGAAAGTTAAATGTATGGAAAAGTAATTATATTAGCAGATAAATAGTTTTATTGCAAATTTTGGTTTTTGTTTTGGACACCGTTTAAAAGATTGATACAAAAATAGTTAAAAATCCATGTCGATGTGTTCATGATACATAGATGATTGTTTCATTTAATAATGTAAGTGTAAATTGGGGGAATAGGAATAAAAGAGTAGTATTTGTACCAACTCAAATTAAATAATGCTAAGGTTGAGATCTGCAATATCCCATGTGTTACCCCATATGGAAAATCTCATGTGCTGATGATTTCGTCAGCAATTCAGCAATGTTCAAAGATGGGAATTTAGAAGGTGATTGTATCATGAAAATTCCATTGACATCATTGCCTCAGATGGGTCAGTACTTTCAAAATTTGGCGGGAGTAAATGGAAATTTAAGTGATGGGCCTGGTTGAAGGATTTAGGTCATGGGGACTTTACCTTGGGGACTGTATCGTCTCCCTAGCATGCTCTCTCTCTCCCGCTCTCCCTCTCTCCCTCTCTCCCTCTCTCTCTTCCCCTTCCCTTTGTCCATGCATTCTTCCTTCTTCCCCTGCTTTCCTCTGCTCTCCCTTCCTTTCCTGCCATCCCTTTTCCTCTCCTCTTCTCCTCTCGCCTCTCCTCTCCTCTTCTTTCCTCTCTTCTCTTCTCTTTGCTTCTCCTCCCTTCTCCCTGCCGTGTCTCTTTTTCTCCCCATCGTGACTCGAATGAAGTGCACTCTTCTGCTATGACACTCATCCAAATCTCAGGTACAAAACAGTGTGGCCAAAAGACCATGAACTGAATCTTCTGCTAAAATAAATCTTTCCTCTTTAAGGTTGATTTTCTAAGTTATTTTGTCACAGGGGTGAGAAGCCGAATAACACAATTATTAATAAATTTATGATGATACATAAACTGTTGGAAATTATAACAAAAGTATCTATATCAGTGCACAAAAAGAAAAAGACATAAAATCAAAGTATGCCACTAAATTCCAAGTAAACACATAGGAAGATAGAAAAAGAGATAATGAGAGGCAAAACCTATACAAAGTGTTCAAACAACAGAACAGAAATAGTTTTTCATTTTTAATTAGATGTTAGTTTAACTATAACAAATTAAACTCCCCAATCAAAAGGAATAGTTTTCAAATGAATTTAAGAAAAAATATCCTACTATATACTGTCTAAAAGGGACATTTTAGATTTCAGTTCAAGCAAAAATTACAAGTGAAAGGATGGAAATATATTGGTAACAGTATCCAAAATTGAGAAGAAGTATCAACAAAATATCAAACACAATAGACTGTGTCGAAGGTTATTTGAAGAGAAAAAAATATATTATGTGACAACACCAGGATCAATTCATGGAGAAGACATATTTATAGATCTGTGTGTAACAAATGTCAAAGCTTTTATAGTATATGAAGCAATCATTGATAGAATTGAAGATGGAAATAGACCTAAAACAGTAGCTAGATACTCCAATACCTTACTTTCAGTAATCAGTATAGTAGCAAGATATAAGTAATCAGGAAAAATGGGATTGAAATCCAGGAGATACTGCAACAAACCCAGGCAAGTGGCTACTATTAGCAAACAAGCAAACAAAAATTAAAATACAGAAAATGGTACAGTTTTGACTGGAATGTAAAATGATACAGCAACTGTAGAAAGCAGAATTAAAATTCTTTTAAAAATTTTTTAAAAATACCAGCAATTCCATGTCTGGTTGTGTCCCCAAAAGAACTGAAAAAAATGTTTTGCGTGAGTATTTGTACAGTTATATTTATAACAGCATTATTTGTAAAAGCCAAATGCAGAAGCAAATGCTTTTTGATAGATTAATAAATACAAATATTTACTTTGTATAAGTACAAATTTTGTATAGATACAAGTGGTCTATTTATTCTTCAACCTTATAAAGAGAAAGGAAATTCTGATACATGATGTACAATTGAAAAACATGATGAATGTCTAAGTTTTTAAAATAGTATGCACATTGCCATAATTCCCCCTCAAAATATTCTCTTTAACTCCAATCACACTTACCCATTATTCCCAACACTTTCTGAAGCAGTTTTGGAATTTCTCTCTTTAGAGTATCCTTTGTTGCACTGGTATGGCTGCCTCAATGCTCTGAATAAATTCAAAATCCTTATCTTTCATGATCATTTCAATTTTGGAATTTTGTCAGACCCAGTGACAAAGGTGGATGGTGATACGCCCCAGTATATTTATGAGCCTGCTTTCCTGTTGGATAGCATTTGGCAGCAGGATTCACTGATTTTAGTTTATTAGTCCTCGTAGTAAAGATAGTCATGACAGAGGAGTCACAAAACTGTTTCAGAAAGTGGCAGGAAAGATGGGATAATCTAGGAAATGTCTCTAAAGGGGAGTTAATGACAATATATCTTCATATAATACATTTTTTTGATTTAAACATTCATCCTATTTTCAACCTTCCCTGGATGCTTCAATATGAATGAACTTTCCAGAAAAGGGGGTACGTGGAAAACCTAAACACAATAGAAATAATTTCTGACCCCATTCATATATGATACTTAGAAATTAGAAAAAAGGATAATAGAGAGGAACATGGGATTAATGTTTATTAGACACATAATTTCAGTGTTGCAAAGTAAAATATTTAATGGTTGAACAAAAATGCAAATTTTCTTAATGCCACAGAAAACTTAAAGATGGCTAAATGTAAATATATTCTATGCATACTTTATCATGCTTAAAAATGATGACTTTAGAAAATATTGCTCATTGTATTAGTTAATTGAAAGGAACAGCTAACACTTACCTTGTTTGATCAATTTTGCATGCCTATATTTTGTAATCTGTACAACAATTTTAAAGAAAATGATGTGCAATATAATAACCATTGTTAATTTCCTATCAATTTGTTTTGAAATTCTGTATTGTTTTTATTGTTTTTCTTTTATTCTCTTTAAAATAAAAAATTATGAAATATGGAAAAAGTTTTAACTGGTTTGAAAGGACAAATTGAAGGTACGAATGAACAATACTAGTTATACAAAGTAGGATATGAATTTAAATGCAGAGAAATTAACCATAGACTATTGTGCAAAATAAATTACCACCACACTTCAAAATACAACTGAAATAGACAGCAGAAAAATAATTAACATTCATTCTAAAATCTAGGAAAACTAGAGCCAGGATAACAAGAGAATTGAATATATATTTCATGCTTACCAATAAATAAAATAAAAACTTGGATATATTTGCTAAGAAATTGAAATTTTAAAGGGAAGAAAGTAAATAGACTGACAGAAATCCTTTTAACACAAGAATAACTTCTTATGACAGGGAATATTATGTAATCTTTACATTTAGATGTCACCCAAAGACTCAGGTCTTCATAGTCAGGTTTTTTGAAAAATGATTAGACCATGGGTGTGCTTTATTCTTTAACAAATTAGTCTAAGGTGAGCTTAAAGCTATTTGTGCTTTGAGGAAGTGGGTCTGAGTGGAAGATGCAGATCCCTGGCAATGTGGTGTGGAAGGGCATGGCTTGCTTCCAGACTTTCCCCTTCACCCTATGCTCCCTGCTATGAGCAGCTCTCCTTCTGTCACGCCCTCCTGCTATGCTTCCTGCAGTTGGAACCAGGCAAATGGCTGAATTGTGAGCCAAAATAAACCTCTCTGCTTTTAAATTGCTGGGTATTATTCCTCAGCAATTAGAAAATAATTAAGACAGATTTTAGTACCAGAGAAGTAAGTACCATGCTGTGACACTAACTGTAATTCTGAAGACTATGGAATTAGTTTGGGGAAGGGTTTTGAAAAGATGAAAGATACCAACTAGAGAAGTCTTAGCATGCTACAAGTCAAGCGTGATGGGAGATTCTGAAGAGAGCTCAGAAGACCAGAGTGCTCACACTAATGCAGCCAGCAAAGAACAGGCTCAGCAAGTGCAGGCTCGGGAAGTCTCAGCTGGGTGCAAGATCTTCATTGGCATTTTATGATCTGGCAGAATATTTATCTACATTTTCCTTATGTCCTGAGACTTTGAGATTAAAGGTAGTGGATTAACTGGGGAGAGGAAATGTAAAAGCAGTCCGATATTCAAGCTAGACATCAGTAGTGTTGGGGGATTTAGACCCTTCTACATTAAGAATCAAGTATAAGAACACAGCTGAGTTTCATAAGAAAGGAAGCTCCTGTAAAGTGAGGGTCTATAAATTGGAGAAGAGGAGAGATTTGATCCTGAAAAGATTTAAAAGAAGCCAACTACTTTAGATCAGGGTGATATAAAAATGACTTAAGGGCATGTCAGGTACTGCAAAGACTCCTCCATTCATAGGCTTAAAATTGTTAAAGGCAAAGATTTTGCCTTGAAAGGGGAGCCCCAAAGTATCATGCTCAATAATGATGCCCTAAAGAATTTGTTCTCTAGGATTCAATTCATGATGCCCAGCCATCCAGGTACTGAGAAAGCCTCTTTATCTGTGATTAAAGGGGTCCTTGCTACTGCTTGAACTGGCAGCAGACCTTAGCATTATCCACACGGTGTTGGTTTTATGAGCATACCAAATGCAAGAGCTGCAGGGTCAGGAAGGCTTCAATCCAGATTTCAGACAAAGGCCTGGAAATAAAGGTAGTGTTCTCCTGAGACAGCAATATGTGAAGTGATGAGAGTGAAGCCAAAAGTGTAGTGAAGACCCCAGAAAGTCGGAGATGCCATCAGTATGGAATATCTGAAGAAAGCCACAAGGAATGAGCAAAGAAAGTCTAAGACGTAAGCTATGAAATCAGTAACTAAGAGAGCAGTTTTGTGGTGGAGAGGTTGCCCATGCTTTTGCAGTTTACATCTTTCCGTAGCTGACCCCATGTGAAAGACACATAGCCTCCAGATTTAACGTTTGCACGGGTAGGTCTCACTTTCTCTTTGACCACATTGGTACTCTTCCTTTGTTCCTCCATTTTTGAACATGAATATTTACCCTGTGTCATTTTATGCCCATACTGCTTACATTTTATTTTAACTTTTACAGAGTCTCATAGCTAAGAGTTTGCCATATTTCTCAGGAAAAAGTTTGGATTTGGGATTTACAGTAATGAAGGAACTGGTAAGATTTTGATGTCTTTTAGAGGTAAACTAAATGCTTTTCACATGAAGACATGCACGTGAATCTCTTGGGGACCAGATACAGAATGCTATGGTTTATATCTAGATATTCTCCCAAAGTCTCATGAACTCGCTGGTTGACATTTTCAAAGGCAAATGAATCATGGGTGCACTATAATCGGTAGTGAATTAGTCTACTGATGAGGTTATAGCTTATCCACATGGGTCCTAGTTAGAAGTGGATCACTGGACAAATGGCCTGGAAAGCTGTGTCTCCCTTCCAGGCCCCTCCACTGGCTCTCTGCTTCCTGTCTACCATGCTGTGAGCAGTCTTTGCCAGGCCTCCCTGCCTTGTCATCTTGTCCTGGAGACAGCTGACTACGGGTTGAAATGTGAGCTGAAATAGGCCTTTCCTTTTTTAAGTTTTGGTATTGAGCTGTGTGTCTTAGTAACAAGAAAGTGATTGAGATAATA
The DNA here is from genome assembly GCA_004363535.1 of Dasyprocta punctata. Lineage (NCBI taxonomy): Eukaryota > Metazoa > Chordata > Mammalia > Rodentia > Dasyproctidae > Dasyprocta > Dasyprocta punctata. The sequence goes on along the minus strand of RJWM01007047.1, from coordinate 24,674 downwards.
ATTAAAATTAAAAACAATCTCCTCATTTAACACATTTTGGATCTTAGTTTGTAGGTCTGAAAACTTATACAAATAGGCAAATATTGGCAATATTTAGACAATAGACAAATAATTGTTTTAATTTTCTATTAGTTGTAATGAAGAAATTAAAAGATTATAACAAGATATATTAAAACATTCTTGCCAGGGATTTAGCTCAGTGGCCTAAAGGCCTGTCTGGCAGGTGCAAGATTGAGTTCAATCCCCAGTACCAAAATATATACATATATATATATATATATATATGTATATATATATGTATATATATATTCTTAATATATGCTCAGTAAAATTTAAAATGTTGAAGTCAAGAGGAAAAGACACCTAGTTTTTTTTAGGTAGGTGTAACAGCACAATTTCTAAATGAAAAGATTATTCATCATTTTTATTTTATATATATATATATATATATATATATATATTGTTGTTGTTGTTGTTGTTGTTGTTCTAGAGATCAAACTCATGATCTCACACTTGCCAGGCAGGCCCTTACACAGCTGAGCTAAATCCCTGGCCCTATTTCTTTTTTATATCTTTAGAAAAGAAACATTCAATTTAAAGGTAGGTGTAAAAAGAAGATACGGAAAAAAGTTATGAAAAACAATATTATTTGAAGATGATATGTGTTTATTCAAATACATCAAAGGGAAATTAATTTTATGAAACTTAGTAAGCAATTTCAGTGATACCATCCAAATAAAAGAATAAAAGTACAAGAGCAATACATTTTAAAAATAAAATAAGAAAACTGTTTTATTTGATATGGGAAAGCATACTAAAATTTATCATACTAAAATTTTAAGTAGAGACACATGAAGTAAATTTAGAGATGGATCAAAAGATCAAGAGAAGCACAGAAAAAGGAAAACATTTCTCTTAAAGAACCTAATTTTTTATAAAGTAGAGAGATATCTTTAGTTTAACTTTCTGAAGCACAATACAAAAAAATGAGATAGAAAAGCAGCTTCTAAAAATTTCTGAGATACATGGTATTTACATAAAAATGTTAGCATTGAGATAGATGAGACATGTCAAGACTCTCATCTTTTCCTGGCATAGATCTCCCACCACCACCACCATTTTCCTTCAATTGCACCCTCTTCCCCCAGTGGACTGGGACAACTTGCCTAGGTACCTTCCTGGGTTGTCTAGCAGCCACTGTCCTCCAGGAGGCTCTGACACGAGTTCTGTTTCACCGTAAGCACTGGTGACCTCCTCTGCTGTTTTCACTTTAGACACTGCTGCTGCCTCTTTGAACGAGAGTGGCAGACTAAGATGACTAAGATGAGGCAGACAGGAATTTGGGTCCACTATAAACAATCTCAACACTCCCAAACCTCTATTAGGGATTGGCTCTTCCTAAAGATTGATTTCATCCCTATCATTTTCCCAAGAAGCACAACAGCTGCCAATCAAAGAGTTTCCATCACCTTGCTTATGATAGTTAACTGATTGTGTCAATTGGAGTAAGAAATATCTAATTAAACCAGATCAGCATTATATGTAGGTGTGAAAGACCCACCCTAGGGAGGACTGTGTCCAGAATGGTATAAAAGGGAAATGAAGAAGGATGAGTTGTTTCAGTTTCTTTGAAGGAGCTCCAGCCTTCCCCTTAGATACTGTCTCCGGGCTTCCAGCCTGTACTCCTCAACATTCCGGTGCACACCCTCAGCCTTCCATCACAGGCCCTTCGGCTTCCTGGTACTGACTGGCAGGAGACGCCACAGTGATCTCCAGGCCCTCATTTGGATCCTTCAGGCAGATAGTTTGCACTCCTCTACACCTGTCTCTGTGGGTAGATATTGTAAGCCAATCTTTAAATTCTTATATATTTGTTTACCTTGTATTAAATCTGTTTCTCTAGCAAGAACAGACTGATACACTTCTCCTGCACTGAATCATTGCAGTGAATCAGCTACAGCAGTCCTGAGACTGTAAGCCCATGAGAAGCAATTATGGGGTTGTGCTTGGACAATTCATCAAGCCTGCAGGTGCTGTATAAACAACGCTCTCCTCATACTTCTTGAGGTTAATCTAGACGGGTTCTCTTCAGTGTGCTGACTCCCTCGTGCTGCAGGACAAGTCCTATTAAAATAGACTCACTTTGGTGGTTCTCTAATACTGCTTGTGATTTATTTCTTTAGTATGGTTCCCGAAGGTCCAGAATCTATTTTTGAGTAGTGTTGACAGAGAGGTCATCTCAAGGGGAAAAGCAATTAAATATTAGGGGATCTTAGCCCTAAGGAGCTCCAGAGATCAGAAACCAGCAAAGATCTGCAAAACAGATCAGCAACATGTCAATTGTTATTACCCAGTATTATCTACTGTCATTTGGTGATATGACTGCTAGCAAAGCCGCACTTTGCCAATTCTTGATTTCATTTTAATTGAGCCAAAGAACTCCCAACCAATTGGCAATAACATGACCCTTACAGATGCCCAAAATAATCTTAATAACACTTTCAGCAATATCAATGATCATAGACTAACTTATGCATTCCTTCAGCTTTTAAAATATGACTTAAAATATATTCCAATTGATTGGGAATCCAATTCAACTTACTTCTCAATGACTCTTGAGTAAATTTGTGAGTAATTATGTTCCTTTCAGAATTTCTTAATTTTCTATTGAAATGCTTATGCTTATACTGAGACATACAAATCTGAGCATCGTGCACAAACAAATTGAGCAACCTAAAACAAATAACCCACAAATAAACCAAAACTAGCATATACTGAAGATGGATTATTCTGATTGTATATAAACTTTCACTGAAAATACTGAGTGTAAATTATCTCTCCAAACTTAGCACAAAGATGATATTAACTCTATCATATTATTGATAGAAATGCATACCAGAAAATATATACTTTCTTTAAAGTCATATGACTGATTACATTTGATTTGTATTCAATTAAGTCAAGGATTGTTTTAATATTGCTAATTAAGCAGTTGCACGATATGAATTTATTTACTATCCCCAATGCAAATGTCAGGGCAGACAAAGAAGTAAGGATAGGAATGAAAGGAGGGAGGCAGAGTATTAAATCCAGAATGATGTCTGGGAGTTTAACCTTAGAGAATTGTGAAATTGACACCTACACAAGTAGAGTTATTTGAGGGCAAGTTCCATAACTTTTAGGGGATAAAAATGAGTTACTTTCATAAAATTAGGTGTCATTCTTATCTATGAACAATCATGAAAATATACAGCAACACCAGTAAACACTAACAATACTTTCCAACTCTAAGGAAACATGGCTGGAAATGCATTAGACACAAAATACCAGAAATCTGAGCCCATATTTCCTATAATTACACAAATCAAATTTGCATTATCAACATGATGCAAGTATGTCAAAGAAAAAAAAAACTGGTTGTTACACTCAATTGTAACTATTTCTTAACTCCTACTCCTTCGTCCTCCAACTATCTTAATATTGTCCTGAAAATTAAGAGGAAACCAGATGATCAAAACATTTTGGAAACAAATGCAAATGTATTCTACAGAGGAATCACCACGGAACAAGCAGATGGGAAAAGCTCAGGGGAATTCACAGGAATAAAAATACAAATTGAAGGAAAACACATTCGAACTACAAGGGGTACTTCAAAAGATGGAATAATTTTAAAATTTGTTCTATACCTGAAGATGTTACATGTATCTTAAAGCAATTTTGAAACAGATGTTTCCAAAATAAGCTGATGATGCAGTGGCAGAATAAGAAAATATAAAGGGAGACATGAACAGTGTAGAAAAAAATAGCCAGAAAAATGCAAATGGAATTATAAAAATTAAAACTCATTCAAATAAAAAAGATTTTCTGGTGGATTAAATAAGAGACAAAAATTAGCAAATTTGACAAGAGATTTGAGGATATTACTGTGAATCAACACAGAGAAATATACAGAGATAGTAAGCACGGATGAAGATTTAAGGTACTGGGTGGGTACATGAAAAAGATCTTTTATGCAAAATGCAGGGCTTCCAGAGGACAGGCTATTATTACAAATGAGGAAATAATATTTCAAAACAAAATGCCTTAATATTTTTTAAAACTTCAGCCTCACAGAAGCAACATTCTGGGACCTGAACAGAGATATGAAGACAATTCCATACCTAGGCTATCAAATGCCACCACAGAAATTCAGATGCAATGAATAATTCTTAAAGACTGCTTGAGACAAAATGTCACACATAAAAGAAAAGTGAATGGAATTTTATAAGCAACAAACATAATAGAAGTATCAAAATACTGTGCTTAAATTTGTATGGTAAAAAATTAGTCTGCCAATTATTCTATATTACTGAACTGCATTGAGTAGTGTGCATGCAGTACTTTCAGAGATTCAAATAATACACAGCTTATTGCCCTGTCCTTCTTAAAACAAATCTGAATGAAGAGATTTCTGCCAGAAATAAATAGAACTATCAAGAAAAGTATGGACAGCAAGAAAAAAAAGATTGTGAAAACCATGATCAAGTTAACATATCTATTACACAACAGTAATACTACTTCCCATAATTGTGGTGACTGTGAGACTAATTTACAGAAGAATAGAGACCAAAGAAAACTAAGACACTAAAAACAAAATAAAAACAAAAATGAATAAGAACATTACTTAAAAAATATTTTAAGCTCATCAGAGGACTTGCAAAGAGAATAGAACTATTGATTTTTAATTTTGATAATTTCATAGGTAGTTCCATAAAATTAAATGATAAATATTAAAAATATATACCAAATTTTGATTTTTGATAAAAATGGCACCAACTGCAATAAATTAATTTGGTTCAATAAATTATGTGAAAGCAGTTACAATAAGCTAATTATGTAAAATAATAGAGAAGCAAAATGTTACATATAATGAAAAGTAGCAAAAATATACCAGTGAAAGCAAATATAAATGATTTTACTCATGTAAACACCTCTCTGTTTGTGCAAAAAAATTAATTGTATATTTTTCATTAATTTTGTGTGATTTATTAGTTAGCAAATGGCAGATCCATTTCATTTTAAGCAATATTTGTTTTGTTAGCCACCACATATTCACATGTATCATGTGTTAGGAAAAAGGGATTCAGTAATGTGTAATTTGGGTACTCTGAAATGGAATCACTAAAAATTGCAGGTTTTTTTTTTTTTTTAAGACTTTTGTGGCAGGCACTTACCATGCTTAAAATCATGCTTGCGGCTTTCTTGAGATAGTTATTGTTCTCATTTTACACACGATACAGTTAAAGTTGAAAGTAGTTACAAACATGTGTAAGAGTTGCTAGAATAGAAACTAAGTTCAAAAATCCTAAAAAAATTAAACAGCCTGTGCTGTTTCCCCCTATAATTCATTGTTTTTTCATGATGCTTTGCATTTTTAAGTGATTTATGAAAACATATCTTTTCATATTTACGATGATTCTGAGAACGTGAAGAAATGGACTTCCTTAACCTGTATGTGAAAAGTATAAGGAAAAGCATTAAGGACTTACCAAGTTCACAATCGGTTTATGGTAAGATTGTAATAGAAGTCTCACCTCAGGAATTTGCCACAGCTGGGCTTACTGTGCCCTGGGTAAGGATGGTACCTGGAACTCAAGACGGGCCTTCCTGGTCTTTGCAACTTGCACAGCTCCTTTCCCCTGTCAAAAACAAGCTTTGTCTTTTCTGTCAAAACATAAGACCAAAGTAACTCGGTTTTGGCTTTAAATGACCTAACCATCTACTCACTACCACCCCTGCCCCATTAGATCCTGAGTTCCAGGAAACGGTGACTGAGTACCTTGCCCAGAGCACAACTGGTTTCCATGATAATGAATCAAGAACTTTTCCTTCCAAACCTCATGTCCCCTCTCTAACCAGCCCTTCCCTCAGCGTATGAATCAAGGACTTCGTGTTCCAGACCACAGGCACCCTCTCTTACGTTCTCAGCAACACACGCGCCCTCCTCCCTTAGGCTAATCAAGTTAGTCAGCCACATAGGCTTTGAATTCAGTCAATGAATTTAAAGGTCAGCAGCTTCTCCTGAATTAGGGGTAAAACGGGCAACTCTTCTTTGTGCTGTGCACCTGTTACCTTGTGCTTGCACCCTGTAGAAGCTAAATGCCTTGCAGAGATTTCTCGATGTCTAAGTACTTTATTGTCTGCAGTGACATATTGAGGTTGGCAGCTTCTTTGTAACATAGAATAGTGCTGGGCTTAGCTCCTTGTGGAGCTCATTTTGACAGGAAACAAGTGAATCAACCAACCAGGCACCCACAGGTCATAAAGCTTAATGATTTTTAGTTGAAGTTTTTCAATACATCTCATTAATTAAATAAAAAATACTGAAGTTAAATTCAATAGGGCAATGAGCACCGAATGAGCCCAACTACTAAGCCATAGCAATGGTGATATGCGTGTAAAGGAAGGGCTTCTAAAGTGAGGTGGGGCCAGTAGACCCTTAATGCAGGCACCAAAGGAGCTCAGGTCAATTTCTCCAAATTCATTCATTAAATGATTCAAGCCAAACAGAAAGAGCCCCTCTTACTCCAGGGTTCCAGAAGACGGAAGAAGGGGAGTGTGAGTTCTTCTGACATCAGGGGCCCATCTAAAAGTGAAAGCCCACTGTTTCAAAGGGTGAGGGCCTGAGCAAATTGAGATAACCTGTGGGAAACAGGAGAGCAGAGGAAACCTCTTCCCCCTCGTAAGTTTAGATAAAAACAGTAGCCCATTCTTTTAAGAAAAAGGACCTGTGGTAAGCTGAGATATGCTCCGGGAGGCTGGAGAGCAGGGGAACCCATTACTCCTCATGTCAGAAGCTAAAAGTGACAGCTGCATTGCGTTATGATTTCATTCTCGTGTGTCCTCCAAAATAGTTCACTAACCCACTGAAGGCCTGCATATAAACACCTGAATGTGAGCACCTCCTCAGCAAACTCCCTTGGAGCCCCTCGCAGGTCGTGAGAGTTTCTCTTTGTTCTTTCTAATAAACTACACCGGGTTCATTCCCCACTGCTCTTCTGTCAACCTCGTTCTTCATTGACCTTAGGACAGCAGCACAGAGGAAGAAAATTGGTTTCAGCATCACTGAGCTGGCGTCTTAACTACCTCAGCAAGAGACTGACACACATAAAGGATTCAAAGAATAATTATAAATAAAGCTTAGGGCATACGCAAAGACTGATAGGTTTTGGATGGATCACAAATACTGTGGTATGTGTGCAAATGATGTGTGGTTGACATTGTGCAGCATACACTTTGCCAAGTAGGGTGGTAGGAGTTGAAGAAATCTGAGATGAATGTCAAGCAAAGAATCTTGTATGCCACACCAAGGAGATTGAGATTTATCATGTAGGTATGAGGAAGTATTACATTCAATGAGTTTCCTCATAAAAATGCACACGTGTGCATGCATGAACACACACAAACACAAAAACACACACACACACATTGTTAGTTTTATAGCTGATATCTAAGGTGTATTCATTGCAATGGGAAAATAGCACATTTTCAAGTATAGTCTTACGTATATATCCATTGGCTAATGGAAATTCTCCTGTGAATGTCTAAAAGTTTAATTAGGGTTTTCTACCAGACAACCCTCAATTTTACAATTCGTATTCTTATCTCTCCATTTATATGTCAGCCTTTCTTATGCTAACGTTTTGTTTTGATCAGCATTTTATTTTGATAAATTCTCTACTGCTGTATGAATAATAAAATTTACCATTTTAATCATTTTTAAGTGATGTTAAATGCATTCACATTGTTGTGCTACCATCACCATCACAGAGCTCCAGAACATTTTTATTATCCTAAACTGAAACTCTTTAATCCATTTATAATTCCCTAAGACCCTCTTCCCAGACCCTGGTGACCATCATCTTTTGTCTGTATGAATTTGAGTGCTTAGGTGACTTCACATGAGTGAAATCATACAATACTTGTTCCTTTTCTGGCTTATTTCACATATAAAATTTTCAGGTTCATCCATATTATGTCAGAATTTTCTTTTAATGTGTTTAAATGTATATACATAATATGAATATATGTGAATGTAAAAAGGAAATATGAATGGAAAAAGGAATGAAAAAAGGAAATAGAATAAGGGTATAGAGTCCTTTGATGTTCATGGTGGTGGCAGTTACCAAAAGCAAGAACAAAAGGGAAGAGCAAACCTCTTTCTCTCCCTTATATTGCATGCAGCCTACCCACCCCAGGACAAGTACAGCATTCACACCACCAATCCTAGCACTAGACAATGAGTTAATCACAAACTAGATTCAGCTGCCTTCTAAAGTTCCACCCCGCTCCCACATGAGGAGTGAGGCTTTGGGGGGACAGCCAGACACAAACCATAACAGTGCTCAGTTTTATGTAATATGTTTTACACTTGTAAGTGTACAATTTTATTTTTGTGTGTCGATATTTAGTTTCCCAAGAACCTTGTTGAGAAGTCTGTTATTTCCCTTATGTAGACTAGTTGGAAATGTTCTGATCACAGCTGTAAGAATTCATTTCTGCATTTTCTAATCTATCCCATTGATCTCTCTATAGGCTCTACTATGTTTTGCTTACTGTAGCTCTGTACTCAGATTTGAGATCAGAAGGTTTGTGGCTCTCAGCTTTATTTTTCAAGTTAAAATAATTTGTGATATTGTGGGTCCTATGAACAAGATGGGTTTTTCTCCTTCTGTTAAAAATGTCTTTGGGATTTTGGTTAGGATTGCAGAAAATTTCCAGATGATTACTGATATCTTAATATTGTCTTCCAATTTATGAGTACATGATGTCTTTACACATGTCATTTCTACTTTTAGCAATATTGTATAGTTTACAGTAGTGTAAGAATTTTCTACCTCCTTCATTGAATTTATTCCAAAGAAATTTGTTATTTTTGATGCTGTTATAAATGGTTTTTATTAATTTTTGAGTGTTTATTACTAATACATAGAAAAGCACTGGCATTCTCCATTTTGATGTCATATTCTAATTTTATTTTTTTATTATTTATTTATTTATTTATTTATTTTTTTTGAGGCACCAGGGATTGAACTCACAACCTCGCACCTGCCAGGCAGGTGCTTAAGCCGCTGAGCCAAACTCCCGGCCCTCATATTCTAATTTTAATATTCTCCACTTTAATGACATTTTAATGTCATATTTCTATAATTTTTATTTGCTGCATGAGTGTATGAGTATGTAATCATTAGCATTTTCTACATGTGAGAGCATGTAATCTATGATTAGAATTCACTTTAAGTCTTACTTTTTCTTTTGGATGATCACATTTTGTATTGCCTAATTACTTTGGCTACTTAGTGATATTGTTTTATACCAGTTTTCCTTTGTTCTACAAATTCCCCTTTCCTAATTGTAGTAATTAATTACAATGAGACTTTTAAGAAAAGTTTTCATAGTTGCAACTTTCCTGAATCTATGTATTTGTGAAAATATTGTTTTTTCTGCTTATAATTTTAATAAATTCAGTAATTTATCTGAAATAAATTATCAGCATTTAATTAAGATCTTAATAGGTATAAATCTTATTCTAGGTTGTTTTACAGAACTTTTGTTTTTCCTACCTATTTATTTGTGCAATTTTTTATTAACTTTGTATTCATGTTTTCAATTCATATCTTTGATCAGATGATGGTAATAATTGATATTTTCTTTGAGTCTGTGTTGAATTTTAATACTTCTTCTTTTGTTGCAGTGCTTTTTGTCAGTATTTCTTTGGTTCCTTTTTTATTTTATTCTTTCTTTTCTCTTTGTATAGTTATAATTAAATGTATTTTGGAACTTTTCGGTCATCTGTAGTTCTACTCTTCAGATCTTGACCTACAAAAGCTACATAGAGTCTCTGGTGAGAAAAGACCACTATCCATTTCCCCACACATAAAGTAAGCTCTGTTAAATTTGTTACCCAGTTTACTTGTTTTTTATTTTGATTTAATTATTTTTCATAATTTAACTTTAAGCTTCTGAATTTTTATTTTATTTTTATAATAAAAAACTATTTGTGTAGCTTATTTGTGAACATATTCTTTACAATAATATTTTTAAGATATCTGTTTATATTTTAAAAGTTTCTTTAGGTGTGGTTCTAAGCATAGAAAACACTAGTTTGGGCTTTGGGAATACATTTTCTCACATGACTTCCATGTCCTAAATTTTCCAGGGAATCCAGTTCTTCTTTTACCGAACTCTTTTGCTTTTGAGAACTACCAAATTTCCTTCTTAGTTTTCAGTCTTTCTTTCCTGGTGCTTTGAAATTCAGCTTTCTCACCAAATAATATTCTTTTATGAACTGTTTAAATTCTTTAATTGTGTGTATATGCATGCCAAAATTGCCATGGTTTAAATATTTTTATTCTCGTAATAGACTGTGCTGTGTGTGGTGGTGCATGCCTGCAGTCCTAGCACTGTGTTTTAATACAAGTAGCAAAGTGCAACATTCCTGGGTTTATTCTCAACAACACATGCACACAATGATATTAGGCTTTTTTGTTTTTATTCACAACTGTGGTGACACAAGGCATGAGAAATTACAGAGTTCATGTTCAGCTAATTCCAAGAATCCAGAGGGACTGATTTACCCAAGACACCTCCACATGAGAGAGTCTCCATAAGAACAGCCCCCATCTGAAGCCCCTGTGGGTTTTAATTAATAGAACTAGGAAGCAAGGACAAAGGACAAAAGAAGGACGCCTGTGCAGGAATGCATGCAAAAAACAGGGAAAGGACAGGGTGGTGTGTAGTGACTCATATTTCCCTAATCTAAGCAAGTAATTGGGAAGGAAGAGAAGAGTGGCTGGGGCGACCATATCTAAGTTTAACTCCAAACATACCTATTTTAGATCCTGCTAGGCCACTGCCTCTGTGAGTTTTAATCTTTAACAATGCATTCCAGGAAACCTGGGCCATCGCCACAGGAGATTCCTTCATCTTCCCAATTGTTTCGTTCACTCCTCTAGCCAGAGTGTCCCTACCATCTCCCTATTTATTTTACAATCCAAATTGATCAAATGGGGCTAAAGTGTAGGGCAGAAGGATGTAGGGGTTGGTGTGAGACAGTCACAATAACACGTGGAAGATCCACTGGAAAAATCATACAGAGTCCCTAGAACTGCAGGAAAAAGGAGAAAATAGATTATTCTAGTAGCTATATGAATTCAGATGTGGCAGTTGAGATATGAAAAACAGTTCCTAGGGTTAATCCAGTAAATAATATCATTGAGATGATCTAAACTATTTTTATGAGTTTCTAGTTAAAGTTTATATTACTGGGCCTGTAGTCAATCTTAAGAGTGGAAATATCTCCACTGAGAGCAGCATGAAAAGTCCCATGGAGCATACTCGGGAATTTGTCCCAGGATTCAGAATGATTACTTAGAATTAGAGGGATGCACGTGGGACAGTAACTAGGAGCACAGGTGAGACTACTGTGTGTCCAAAGAGCTAGCTGATGTTCACTAAGCCATCTTACTATGGCTTCAAGGGCATCCAGTTTGGAAATTTTTCTTACAAATACTGGTTTGAGTTAAAAGTTCAGAGGCAATATTTTGCAAATATACATTTGTAGTCTGGGAAATTTGGTTGTAATGAGTTAGGACAATGGCTTCTGTGGCTGCTGTGTTTGCCAAAGCTATCATTGCTATAAAGACTACAGCTGAAATGCTGCTGAGCCATTTTGTCAGAAGTTTAAGTGCTAAGGTAAGTTGTACAAGAGCAGAGTCTCCTATTCAATCATGTGTAAGACTGATTACAGAGTCAGGAATCAGTCCTTTGTCTAAGAATGATGATATGAAGAATATTTAATTGAGAGAAATATTATTATTAGTGGTACATGTAGAGAGCCATGTGGAGATTGCAGGCAAGGTAATATTGTAATATTGAGAGCCACAAAAGGTCAGCATAAAGGAGTGGATGAATTGTAAATAATAAAAGTACATTTCTACTTAGCAAGGACCAAAATATATGGGCAAGAAATACAGATCATGACATAATCAGATATATCATTAGCAATCCATGTGATTGCTGATTATCTATATGTTGGTAATTATCTATATGTTGGTAGCTGCCAGTTCTGATAATGTGAGGAAAGAAAGGAATAGCTAAACACCACAATGATTTTTTAAGACGATATAAGTAGGTGTCAGAAGAAAGACATAATAAAGTTCCAGGAAGTCAGGGATTTCATAAGAAAGGACTGCTGCTGCAATTAAAAGGTAAACTATAATTTCAGGATGAATTGGACTATAACATCATCAGACCAAATTTTCCAAGGTCAGATGATCAGACAGGGGTTACTGAAAGTTTGGTGGATCTGTACGATGTCCAACTTAGATTTAAACTTTGCCCTATACACACCCAAGGGTGAGAGAGAACAAGGACATTACACTGAGGTAGGTGCCTGTCTGAGTGAGTGATTCCCTACTTGCAGCAGAGTTAATGAAAATTTTATAGCAGTCGCCTACAGTACATTTAGGCCCAATGAAAATATGATTCATGTACCACTGAGGCCAAAAAGGAATACAGTGGTTACTGAAGGTGATATTAGCAGAGATTTGTAGAGCAAATTCTTTGGTCAAAAGGTACCATTTATGGAGTAAATGCCAGCAGAGTGACCACAATTGCTACCATAATGCCTTAAAGGGTCACAAAGGGGCATTCAGGCTCTGCTAGTATAAGAGGTGTCATCAGAAGAAGGACACACTTAGGGTCCCCCAGTCAACTATATCAAAAACAGAAAGCATAAGTATATGTGCCCAACATACCATACCACTTACTTTTGGTGTATAGTTAAACAGAAGCAAAAGAAAAAAGAATCCTTTTACTTTTACATCTTAGTCATAGGTGACTTGTGCTTTCATTGCCAGGAAGAGTAGATTGGATGCTGGTTTTTTGTAGCATTTGTCTAATCTTACCCCATGTAGGTTCAGGGGTTTGTGTTGCAGAGAGTGATGGGTTTAGTCCTTTCCACTAATTGCTTGTCTCTGGTGGAGGTTGTAGAGCCATTGCCTGTCGCTCTGGAATGGAGTTGCTTCCCACTTGGTGCCACATGGCATGGAAGAACAGATTTGTAGGAACCCAGAGAGGGGCTGTTGGTGATAAAACAGATGAATACTCACTTCCCCAACTGAGCAATTACACAGGGCCCAGCCCCTACAGGCCAGACAATAGGTTCCAATAAAGAAACAATATTCTCTGTCTTTCCTTGGTGGGAATAAAATGTTTTCCCATAGCTATAAAGCCATCTGAGTAACAATTAAAAAATCTAAAAAGTGCTTTATATAACTTCCTTTTGGCAAAATCTGTCTACTGTGTTCCCACTTTTTGTTTTAATAACTGAGTTTTGAGAAGCCCATCAACTCATTTGGCAATGACTTTCACTGTGAGGCATACTGGTAACATGTTTACCATACCAAAATTGAAAGAAGTGCCAGAAAAAATTGGAAATATAGGTAGTGCCATTATCAGTTTTAAAGTGCTGATGCAAACTTCCCACTGGGAAAGTAAATCTTTGCCCCAGAGGGTGACTAATAGTTGAAGAATGAAGGGGCTGTATGATGGGCCTTTGACTCTCTGAGTTAATGGAATGATTTGCTTTGGCATAGGATATTAGAACCACCAAGTACTAAAAGAATTATGAAACAAAAATTTTGTCTACCAAGAAAGAGCCATATATGTATTCAGAGTACTTATGAAAGGATGTATGACTATAACTAAGTTTGCCAAAAGATTCATAGTCACACAAATTGGACAAATTTTGATTTTTAGGGTATAAGAATTGACTTCTGCCTGAATAGATTTTATCAATCATGCTTGACTTTGAAGTTGAATACATACAAAATATTAACAGACAGCAATCATAAAGTTTCACAAAGAAAAACTTAAAATCAAGGAAAGCACAACATTTTAGTACAACAATCATAATGCCATCATTATATTAATGACATGAAGAAAACTTTATCTGAGTTTCTCATTGTTTAACAGAATTCTATTGAAGAAAAATATACATTTCCATAGAAGTACTTTCCATGACATTGCCAGGCCAGTACAATGTTTAATTGTCTCTAAGTGTTATAAAATATGTACAATGTATGCATAGCAATAACATAAATATAAACCTTTAAAAATATTCACATCATCCGGGTAGCCATTTAAGGTTGAACTGACATGCACATTTCACCACAAATAGCTGGAACAAAAGTAAGGGTAAGCCAGATATTTTCCCTAAAAACAGTTCACAATAGACAACATTTGCTGGAAGTCTCATAAGATGATTTAGTTTGCTTCTTTGAAGGTCTGCACAATTGGGAAGCACAGATATGCAATTTAATACTCCATGAAATTAGTAATCTTTGGTATCAAAGCTATAAAGAAATCTTTACAGATACTTGATGCCTGATATTAATACAAATTTTAGACTCCTTTAACAGATTTTATAACTACATTGACAAGAATTAAGTACAACTTTATTGTTCTGCTCAGTTTAGAAAAGTGTGAATGTTACTCAATATGCTAGTGTATTTGTTTTATACAAAAACAAAATTCTTGTTTAATCAAAGCCAATAAATGTAGATTGATTTAAAATGTTAGGACCAAATTTAAAGTGATGTCAAATTTTTAATCATTTACACGTTTAAGGCCTAGATACAAATTGTATAAAAGTGAGCATGTATTAGTTTCTTTGTATTTATTATACTTGCGTGGTCTAAAACACTTAACTTTAAAGTTTAGACTCACTGAATAGCTTGTTTTTGTGTATACACATACATCCTTCTATTTATGTATTACATCTTCCTTGGACCTTTTTCTCGACATATGTGAACCTTCTAGTTTTTCCACTAAACATTGTTTTGCATTCTTTCTGTTATGGAAATAACTTTAATATACAAAATCCTTTCACATCTAAAACAAATCTCCAAACTTACAGCTTTCTCCATAATTTTTATCCTGCTTATTATAATCTTTTTTGTAATAAAACTAGTAGCTTCTTTTTGGATTTTAATGTATCCCTAACATTGGCTACCTGCCAATAAACCTTATAATTATAGAAGTAATAGAAAAGCAAATTAACCCTGTAATTATAATATAAGAATTTCCAATGTACAAGAAATTTTTTAAATATATCAATTGAAGAAAAATACCAACTCAAATTGGAAGCCCAAAATGAATGCATCAAATAACTAAGATTTATAACATTGGGTTTTTGTAAATTTTGGAAATTGTACTAACATCAAACATTTGGGGAAATGTCTCAGGAAGAATATTTTTTCTATCTTTCTTTTCCTAGACTCAGAATATTTACTTCTTATTGGTCCCTTTTTATTGATGACTGAGTTTTTTTAATCCTCTCTTGCCTTGAATTTTTCCTCACTGCATTTAATGCCTATCTAGAGTGCCCCAGTCATATGTATGTTTCCCAAAAATGTCCTGACCACCAAGAGACAGTATTTAGCTTAATTTTCTGCTCTGACTCTTTCATGAAGTTATCAGGCCCCCACACAGGCTGTTTTATCTCTCCCTGCATCAGTTGCACTATCTTCAAAACAATCATCTCAGGTACTTTATGGTTTCTAAGTGAAGTTGGAATAACCAGGCTGAGAAGCCCACCCAAAAAGATCAAGAACCACCTGGCCTCATTCTCCAACATGACCCAGTCCATGCAGGCACAAAATTTCCCAAGCAATCTCCCAAACATTAGAAATGAATTGACTTGTTCAGCCCCAAATCAGATTCAAGATGCAGAGAAAATGAGACTTTAATTAAAACCTGTATGTTTCTATCTCTAGCTCTTAAAGCTTTTTTTCCCCATTTTGGATTTTTTTGCTCTGATTTTCAGGGTTTTTTCCTCATTAGTTTTTAAATTTGACCAATGAAAAACTCTTAAGTTATTGTATGTAATAGGAATAGGCATTGCATTTGTAAAGTCAATTATTAATTAATTAATTAATTTATATTTTAAAGAGAAAAATAATAAAAACAATGATAGAGAATTTCAAAACAAAGTAACAGATTAACGTTGGTTAATATATTGTGTCTTGTTATCTTCAAAGTAGTTAGGAAAATTACAAGATATAGGCATGTAAAATTGATCAAACAATATTAGTACAAACCATTCTTTTCAATAAACTATAAAAATTATTAATATAACTATCTTAGTTATTTTTTCTTTTCCCTTCCTTTTTTCGTTTCCCCCATTCCAGTTATTCTTTCCTTTTGAGCAGTTCCTTTCCCTTCCACAATATCTATTGTACATTTTGAATCTTATTTACACTTTTAGTTTCTTACAATAGGGAGACAATTTGATATTTACACATGTGAGTCTGATTTGTGTGAAACCAATTTTTGATACAATTTTGATTGGCTGATAAACTGGGTGGAAGCATGTCCTGAACTGAATTGTGTTAGCCCACTGTTAAGTTAGGTGAAGCCAAGCATTGGAGATAAAGGTTCATCTGAAAGTTTTCTATACAGTTTTCCATGAAAATTTTAAGAAGAGCCAAAAAAAAAAAAAAAACAAAAAAAACAAAAAGGAAACAAAGAAAAGAAATTGTTGAACTTGAACAAAGTGGCTGCAAGTGTTATAAGCAATTACTAGCACATATTAAAAAGATAGATGGACAAATACACACAAGACAATTGTATTATTTATTCATTTGTTTTTTTTCAGACAGAGTCTCACAGTATAGTACAGACTGACTCAACTATATTCAGTATGTACCCCAAGCAGGTCTTGAATTCATGGAAATTCTCTTGCCTCAGTCTCTGAGTGATGGGATTACAGGTGTGCAATTCCACACCAAGCTAAGACAGCTGATTTTACACCAGAATACAATCTCAGTTATATAGGCCATGGTGTATTCAAACTTTGTAAAAATACTAACTGGAGTTTCTTTCACGAGAACATGATGTCCTAAGTTTATCATAATTTAAAATTGTCCCATATAGTCTGAACCAAATAAACCAGCTTCATTTATTATTGCACCTGCCATTACGGTCAGATCAAGTCCTGTGCTACCAGTAGACGCCACTTTCAATTTCAGGACATGCCTATAAAGACTTTGGGCCAGCTCCTATGAAGGGGTATGAGCATTTAAAGATTAACAACCCGTTAGTATTCGAACCTGAGGAGTTGTTCCCTTTTTCTCTTTTCTCAATGTAACATCTCCATCTACATCAAATTTAAAGTGGCAAACATTGCCCAATTGTATCCTTTTCCATATTCTGGATATTTTCTCTGGTTTCATAAAAATATATAATTCATTGTTTTTGTAATATTTTAATGTGACCCTACTTCCTACACTTATATTTCCTGGGCTGCAAAACTGTGGCAAGAACTTGGGCTTCATGGGATTCCATCTCTACATTTTGGCAAGTCTTAATTATTTTCATCATTTTTAAATTTGTTCCCGTAAGATGAGTTTCTATGGAAGTAAAAAATAAATGAGTAAACAGGAGGGAGCAAGGGAAGTAGAGAATGGGAAAACAGTTCCTGCTTTGCAGTCTCTTTGGTTTGTATGGCGTGAATGGTGACCCTGCAAAAATGCCACATAGCAAGGTGAGTATCCTTTGCTGGGGCAAGAAGTTATCTTAATTTGTAAACAACTCATTCCCACTCCTCTGTGCCCAGGCTACCCTGCAATAGGAATCAGGGATGTTGTTAGCAAATGACAATGAGCAATTCAGTAGACTGAGGCTCTAAAACACTGCAACAAGATCTTTTTAAAAGGTATAATAGGCATCAAAAAGCACATTTTTCTTCTTCACACAATGGCTGACTCATGACCATAACACAAGTGAAAAAAACAAAAACAAAAACAAAAATAAAAACAAAACACAAAAGAAAGAGTATGCAAAAATGCACTGTCCCCACTTACTTACCAATTGGACAGTGGTAATCTATTGAGTGAAAAGACCTAGGCTGCCTTCTTGCCAAGATGTGCCAGGCTCTTCTGTGTCTGCCCTTGTACCCTTACTGGGGTGAAGAATCACAACCATCCTTTCTCCTTTTCCAGGCTTTTAGAAGTTGGTCCTTTGCACTGAATTTTTTTTTTTTTTTTTTGCGGCACCAGGGGTCCAACTCCCAACCTCGCACCTGCCAGGGCAGTCGCTTAAGTCACTGAGCCAAACTCCTGGCCCTAGTTTTTTGAGGCAGAGTTGCACTACGTAGCTCAGGTCAGTCTTGCGCTCGTGTTGTAGCCCCAGCCGGTCTCGAACTCACAACACTCCTCCTACCTCAGCCTCCGAGTGCTGGGATTAAAGGCGTGCACCACCACTCCCGGCCCCTGCAAGTTTTAGTCTTGAACCATGCATTCTTGGAAGCCTGAGTCATTCCCACAAGGGATCCCTTCATCTTAACAATGGCTTCAATCACTACTCTAGCCAGAGTCTCCCTACACCTTTGTATTTATTTGACAGACTTGAGATAGGATATAAAGTATATGCATTCATTCTTTTATGTCATTATATGTCTTTTTTAATTCAATATAAGGGATACGTACATAAAAATTCTATCATATACTTGAGGAGTCAATTGAAACAGGTCTTAAAAGATGAATAGAATTTCATGGAGCAAAATGCTGACTGTCACAACCTGAGATACAGGCAATTTTAGGTTACTTGGATGTCTGGAAATTCTTTTAGATATTTACAGAAAAATATTTTAATGCAATGATTTTGGACACAAAAGCTAAGAAACTGTTATGTTAGAAAACTAGGTATCAATAATTACATAAAGCCATGATGGTTTTTAAGCTGGAGAAGCAGAAAGAAAAATGAATTTGTAAGATCTTTTTTGTGAGATATAATGTCCATGAGATCCAGAGAGAAGAGGCCTCCACATGCCCTCACTAATCTGGACATGACAGTGCATTTTAGTCAGAATTAAAAGAGCTAGAAGAGATTTTCAAAGACAACCTTTGATACTACGCTATAGTTACTTGTTTTTTTATCTTACTTTAGTTGTAAGAATTTTCGTTACTTTTCTTGTAGGCTCAGCTACTGTTTTCTTATTTATTTCATATTTTATTGGAAATGTTGGAAACTCAAGCATATAAAATAGATGACAATATGAATATATTCTATTGATAATAAAATAAGTCTCACTGGACAGCACCTTTGCAAGAGGGAGCTGATGGTGCTTGTCAGAGCCACCACTGCAAATATTGCAAGAAAATTTAAATTTAAATATATAAAATGAATTTATGTAAATAGATAAAAGCATTAACATTTCTGTAAAACAAATTGAACTATAGCCCTACCGTGTGTATACATTAAAATTCAAAAATCTGAAAGAAATCTAGTTCAAGCTCATATTTGCAAATTATGTATATTTTGTACCTATTCAGCCATTATTGATATTTTAGGAGGTTTGTGGGCCACTTTCTGACTTTCAAATTAAGCTTTCACTACATAAAGACAAGTACATAAAGAATCAGAATGGAACACGTTTCTTAAAATAAATAAGGAGAAGTATTTTCACTGAGAAAAATGCCAAGCACAGCTGTATCCTATCATGTGTGGGCTGCTTAAAAAGAAAATGTTTTTACGGGAATAGGATTTTCGTGAACTTTCTAAATTTGTTTGCTGGTCCTTCTTTGAGCAGATCAGTCTTGACCTGCCTCCACTTTTTGCCTGCAGAATCTCCTGTACAGTGCAACTTTTATCATTGGCAGGAGGATAATGTCAGGGGTGCAGCAGGGGTGGTCTGAGGGAAACTCCCAGTATGTGCAGCCTGTGCCGTCGCCCATAGTGCCTTCTCCTGCAGCCTTGAGAGCTACGCAGTCCAGCTGAAGGAAGTAGCTCCTGGGGTTAACCCTGCTGCTGGACACAGGAGAAGGTACTGCTATAAAGGATAAGGCAACAAGCAGATATGAAAACAGGCAACGATACAGAATGAAAAATGGGTGCCCTTAGAAAATGAAGGCAGATCTGACCCACATTAAACATTAACACATAACCATTAAAAGTGATCATTTTGGCATACAGGTGGACTCAAATATCACTCAATAATGCTGCTGCTGCTGCAAAAAAAAACTTCCTAATTTGATGGTTTTCAACAATTTTTATTTCTACTGCTTATGTATCTAAGACTGAATGAAATTGTCTTCCAGGTTGGGTGCCTTTTGGTCTGTTCTCCATCTCTTCACATTTTTTTTTTTTAATATATAGCTCCAGTTACTCTGGAAATAGTGTTGAAGGTCACTGGAGTACCAGAAATCAACCCTAAAGGGAACATACATAAAAATCATGATTAAGTCATAACCACTAACCATTTCACTGTGAAAGAGTCATGAGAGGGAAATGTTAAAACAAGTTCACTATGAAGCCATTACAAATATCCAAACACTGTTCTTCTAAAAGACAAGATAGAGAATCAACCACATTCATTCAATTTATTATGTCTACCTGCCTGAAATTATTTGCACTCATTCAGTTAAGGCATCAGGTAGTAAGCCCAGGAGGTTACATTTTGTATTATATTCAGGTTTAACTTCTCTTGATTGAGAAATTTCAGAGTTCAAAAGACCAGTCACCCCTTCTAGGTGGTCAGCTTCACTTTTCCCAAGGCATGAACAGCATAGACTAGTAACAGGCCAATTGTAGTAGTAGGTTTGAAAACCATAAGCAGCCTGGTGAATGAATAAATATGAATACATTCAAGAGTGAATGGTAAACTAAAATATCATGTTATAGAAAGCTGAAGGCACTGGGAAGTGATAAAGAGATGCAAAAAGAAAGACAGAAATATTGATGTAAAGAATATAGAATTTGAAATGTCAACATCTGTAAAGTAGCATTTAAAAAGGAAAAATGCACTGGAGGAGGAAATATTTCAAATACGCAATGATTGAAAATGTTAAAATTGTTTAAAATATAGAATCTCATTTGACAGGAAATATAGAAATCTACCCAGATAAGTAAAAACTAATATTAATGCTGAGTATATTATATTGAAAATTTGAAAGGCGAAATGCTGAAGAATATTTCTAAGATGTCCTATGAATGAGAGCAGATTGTGTGCATACACTGTGATTTAGATTGACTTAACCTTAGTGCACTCAAAAACATTAGACTATTATTTTCAGGGAGGTGGGAGAAGAACTTCAAATCTGAAATTTTAGATAGTACTAAATTATTATCTAAATTTAAGAGAAATTAAATCATAGATATTTTAGAAAGTTCACAAAAAGTTTTATAGTAGTACGTTGGTTTTTGGACTTAATTTGCTTTGCAGTTTTGGAGACAAAGGCTGTTTTTGTGTTTGTGTGAGGAAGACAGCCACGGTTGTGTTTGACACCCAACTGTAGGGTTTAGTAACTGAAGCAAAATTTTGCCAAATGCTTTTGTTTGCAAATGAAATTGTTTGCAAAAAAAGTATTCATGAATTGAGGTATGTGGTGGATTAACTAACGGTCAATTTCTAACACCCGGCTGAACTGAAGCAGCGTGGTGGTGGGTGTGGTGTACCTACCGGAGGGCTGTTGTCAACAACATGAAAGGAGAAGTGGAGGGTCAGACGGTGTGCTGTGGATTCTTCTGTAGAAGCTTGTCATGCTGACTTTACTGATATGAACTCAGCTGTTCTCATTATCAGGGGAGTTTGTTTCCTCGCTGACAGTAAAGATGGCTGTAGTTCTTTCCTGGGCAGCTCTGATCTTCACCTTGAGCATGGCTTCCTTGTTTGAGCACAGATCTCCCAACCTGCTGGCATAGATCCTTCATACTGCTAGTACAGACTTCCTAGCTTCCATCATTGATCTTTGGGCCTTCCCAGTGCAGACCAATGATACAGACTTGCATGAGACATTGTCATGGGCTTTAGGCCTCTAGCTGAATTCGTAGAGAACATTGCCATGGGCTCTAGGTCTTCAGCTGGACTTGTGTAGGTCATTGTGGAATCCAGAGCCTCAGTCAGATTCTTTGGGTTTCTCATGCATGGATATATCTCCTGCACTCTTCTGCATTTGACTTTTTGAGTGAGTATTATAAAATAATCCTACAAATAATGTGAATTCTATTAAATTCATTCCCTTGTAAGCCCTGACTATAACAAAGTATTGCTGTATTTTGAAAGTTCTTGAAGTAGTTCTACAGGGAGAAAATCTGGGAGAGAACAAAATAGAGGTGGTAAATATATCAAACTCCTTGTGTATTTTTTCAAATAAAAATGTTATCAAGGACATGTGTGTGCATGTGTAAAATGCTGGTTTGTACCCTTTAAATATATGTGGTTTGTGCTTGTCAAATGCACCTCAATAAATCTGTCAAAAACGTATGGCTATAATAATCTAAGGTAAAATTATAGCTGGAGACCAGGTTGAATAGTGAAGTCAAAAAGGAGGTAAGATATGTGCAAGAAAGTTTCAAGTAATATAGAAGTTAATATAATTATCAAAGAAAAATAAATTATCTATTTTAATTTGCAAAACCAGTAGTAAAATTAAAATGAATCAAACAATTTTCAAAATAGTAGACAATTTAAATGTTGGAAAGGAAAGAAAAATGATGAAATGAAATAAACTACAGAGCAAACATAGATTGAAATGGCAAAACTAAATAATATTATTAGCTATGCTGATGACTACAAGTGACAGAGATCAAACAGATTCCAGCAGTAGGGCTCTTTCTCTGGGAGCTGCACATATGCCTACTGTTGGCAGTAGGCTGGGTAGAGAGCTCAGCAGGTCAACCAGTGCTCCCTGCCTTGAAGCTTCAGCCACAAGGCTAGTGCTCCAACTCTGATCATACTGGGGAAATGTTTGTATAATCATCTACCGGTGTAGACAGAGGCTGGGTAGCTGACAAATCATGCCATATGTCCTCCAGGACCATCCCTAGAGCACGGTGCTGTGTTGTGCTGTGCTGGCCCACATGCAGGCGAGGAAGACCATTGCATACATATTATTGCTGCATGTACCTCTGCTACCCCAAGGAATCTGGTCCCTGCCTTGGCCTTTCTACCTTGTTTGCTCCATGACATAGCTAAGCATAGAAAAACAAATGCCGTACGCTCTCACTTATACGTAGAGCCAAAAATGTTGATCTCTGAGAACTTCAGAGTAGAATAGGAACAGGAAAAGTTGCTCAGTGGGTACAACTTCACAGCTTCAGTGTATGGGAGAACTGAATTCTGGTGTCCTACTGCACAATAAGGTGACTACAGTTAGCAATAATTTAATTTATGTTTTAAGAAATTACAAGAGAGGTTTGTGAGAGCTGTTACTACAAGGAAATGGAAAGTGTTTAGGGCAATGCTAATTAGCCTGAGTTGATCTTTATAAAAGTATCCAACTAGCACATTGTGTTCCAGAACAGTAAAGAGCTATTGTATCTCAAACGCCCTGTCTCAAAAACTAGGGTCAGGGATTTAGCGCTGTGCCCTAAGCACCTGTCTGGCAGGTGCCAAGTTGTGAGTTCCATCCCAGGTGCAATAAATAAATAAATCCTAAAAATCATTTTAAAAATATTTACCTTTCTATAATATAATGAAATAGGGATTCTAAATGGTCTCCCACTGGGGGAGAAAAAACTATGTATCTTGGATGAGTCATCACAACTGGCTTTAAATACATCATTGGTCTCATAGGAAGTTATGATGAATCTACTAAAGATTTGGGGAAATGAAGCATAAACTGAATTTAAGAGGAAAAAAGGTTAACGTGAATTCACAGCAGAACACACCCCGGAGATGCACGATGATAACTGAACCAGATTATTAGGTATCCTCATCTGCACTGGTCAGATACGGTTACATTCTGTTACACTTTCACCCTCTTCATAACAACAGGCCTTCCTCTAGCCTGCTGACCCAAAGAGTAGACGTATACGGATCAATCCAAAACCCCTTCTAAAGCTTCAAGGAAAGCCATGGAGACCCAGTTAACAAGAGATTCTTCCTTGGTCCACTTTTGCAGCCCTTGTTTTTATACAGCTATATCTCATGAGATGATACCCTAATACAATTTATGCACCCAGCTGCCTAAGATCTTAGATCAATCTAGATCAGTCAACCTAAATACACAAGATCATTGCTGAAGCTACTGCATCCTGGAGGGGTTTGTAACCTAGAATTGTATCAGTTGGTTACCAATATATTATTTTGAAAGACTCTAGAGTTGAAGTTTCCCTTGTAGAAGCCAAGTTCCTAGCACTTAATTTAACAGTAGTCAAACTATTTTCTCTAGAGAAGGGTTTTTATTTTGCCTAGACCATGATGTGTAGAAGCACAATGTCACTATTCAATTTTTAATATAAAAGGAAATAACTGGAATTTGGTAGGAGCAAAACAGACAGGGAAACAGAAAAGGAACCTCAACAAGACTGTTCAATTTGTCAGCGTGCAGTGGATAATATCAGTGTTATGAACAGAATGCTTGTGTCCCCCAATTCACATGTAGAACGCCTAACCCTCAGTGTGCCTGGCTTTTCAGGCAGGCCTCAGAGGCAGTCAATAAACTGTCATGAACTCACAGGCTGGAACCCATGTCCTAGTCTGTGAGGTGGTGCACGGTCAATGGCCAGCTCACATGGGAAATCTAAGACTCCAGGCTTCATCTCAGCTTGGGACTACGTTGAATTTTCATCTAATTCTAGAGCTCCCTGCAGCATCAGCAGAGCTTGCACTTGCAAGTGAATCAATAGGT
>RJWM01007046.1:0-70449 GCA_004363535.1 Dasyprocta punctata | reverse complement strand
GCAGGGTCGCACTATGTAGCTCAGGTCGGCTTGCGCCGTGTTGTAGCCCAAGCCGGCCTCGAACTCACAACGCTCCGCCTACCTCAGCCTCCCGAGTGCTGGGATTAAAGGCGTGCGCCACCATGCCCGGCTGAATAATCTTCTTGATGATTTACTGCATTCTGTTTGCCAGTATCTTATTGAGGATTTTTGCATGTATGTTCATTAGGGAAATTGAGCTGTAGTTCTGTTTTGTATTAGATCTTTTTCTGGTTTTGGTATCAAAGTAATGCTTGCTTCCAAGAATGACTTTCTGAGTGTTGCTTCCTGTTCAATTTCATTAAAGAGTTTGAAAAGTAGTGGCATTAGGTCTTCTCTTAAATTTCTTGTGGAATTCAGTGATGAATCCATCAGGGTCTGGGCTTTTCTTTGTTGGTAGATTTTTAACCACATCTTTAATTTCATTGGTTTATTTAGAGTTTTTATATCTTCTTGATTCAGCTTTAGTAATTCATTTGTATCTAGAAATCTGTCCATTTCTTCTGTATTTTCTGTCTGCAGAGTCTCAAAGTGTAGGTATTGATGAGCTTCTGAATTTCTGTAGGATCTGTTGTGATTTCACCCTTTTCTTTTTTTTTTTTTTTTTTTTGGTACCGGGGAGCAAACTCACAACCTCATGCTTGCCAGGCAGGCACTTATGCCACTGAGCTAAATCCCCAGCCCCACCCTTTTCATTTCTAATTGCATAGATTTGTGTCTTTCCTTTTTTTGATAAGGCTGGCTAAGGGCTCGACAATTTTATTTAATCTTTCAAAGAACCAACTCTTTGATTAATTGATTCTTCATATTGTTTATTCTCAGAGTCCATTGCATGAATTTCTGCTCTATTTTTTTTTTTTTTTTTTTTTTGCGGCACCAGGGATTGAACTCACAGCCTCACACCTGCCAGACAGGCGCTTAAGCTGCTGAGCTAAACTCCCGGCCCTGGTTTTTTGAGGTAGGGTCACACTATACAGCTCAGGCCAGCCTTACGCTTGTGTTGTAGCCCAGGCCGGCCTCGAACTAACAACGCTCTGCCTACCTCAGCCTCCCGATCTGCTCTAATTTTTATAATTTATTCCCTTGCTGTTTTTCTAGAAGCTTGAGATTCAACATTAGATCATTTATTTGAGCTTGCTCTGTTTTCCTGATGTGGGTATTCACGGCTATAAATTTCCCTGCTAGGACTGCTTTCATTGCATTCCAGAAGTTCCTGTATGTTGTATCGACATTATCATTTAATTGTAGAAACTGTCTAATTTCTTCTGCAATTTCATCTGTTACCAGTTGGTTGTTCAGGAGGGTGTTATTTAATTTCCATGTGTTTCCATGAAGTTTTTGTGGTTTCTGTTGCCATGAATTTCCAATTTCATTGTACTTTGGTCTAGTAATATGCATGGGAAAATTTCAATTCCTTTACATTTACTTATGTAAGCATATTTGGTGAGCTAGTGTGTGGTCTATTCTAGAGAATGTCCGATGTGCAGCTGAGAAGAGTTTGTATTCTGATGTTGTCAGGTGGAATACTCTATAGACATCTACCAAGTCCATTTGTTCAGAAGTTTGTTTTAGTTCTGATAGTTCTTTGTTGATTTTTTTTGTCTAGTTGATCTGTATGTTTGTGACAGTGAGGTACTGAGGTCCCCCATTACAATTGTATTAGTGCTTATTTGAGTTTTCATGTGTTTTAGTGTTTGTTTTATGTAGTTGGGCACAGTGGTATTTGGTGTATATTTACGATTGTTATCTCTTCCTTTTGGGTTGTTCTGTTTGCAGTGATATCATGACCTTCTTTGTCTCTCTTAATCAGTCTTGGCTTAAAATTCACGTGGTCTACAAATAGAATAGCTACCCTTGCTTTTTTCCAGGTTCTCATTGCATGCAGTATTGTTTTCTATTCTTTGAATTTCAGTCTGTGAGTTCCTTTTTTTGGTTAAATGTGTTTCTTATATGCAGCATGTTGTTGGATCTTGCTCCATTTTTTAACTAATTAATTAATTATTTTTCTGAGACAGGGTCTTGCTCTGTAGTGCAGGCTGGCCTTGAACTCGCTTATGTAGTCCAGGCAGGCCTGGCACTCACAGCCTCCTGAGTGCTTGGATTACAGGTGTGCTCCACCTTGCCTGGCTTCTTGATCCATTCTGTCAGTCTGTTTCTTTTGATTGGTGAATTGAGACCGTTAACATTTATGGTTATAACTGATATGTATTGACTTACCCTTCTCTTGTTATTTTCTTGTTGTTGATTTTCTTTTCACTCTTTAATTGCTTGTTTTCCTTGGTGGATTCATTCTTTTGTGGTTTATGGAGTTGTAGTCCTTGTTATCTCTTTCTAGAATGTCCTTCAGAGCATTTTAGAGTGCTGATGTGGTGTTCATGAATTTTCTGAGGTGTTCTTTGTCGTGGAAGAATCTTATTTCTCCATCAATTTTGAAAGATAGTTTTGCAGGGTACATCAATCTGGATTGGAGGTTGTTTTCTTTTAGTGCTTGAAATACTTCACTCCCAAGCTCTCCTTGACTTGAGGGTTTTGTGTTGAGACGTCTGCTGTGATTCTGTTCCACTTTCCGTTATAGGTGATTTATTTATTTTTTTCTGAAACACTTGTTACTATTCTGTTCTTGTGTTGAATTTTTGGGATTTGACTATTACATGTCTCGGTGTAGATTTTTTTTTGTCTTTTTAGGTACTGGGGATCGAACTCATGACCTTGCACTTGCCAGGCAGGTGCTTGTGCCACTAAGCTAAATCCCTAGCCTAGATTTTTTTTTTTTGATCATGGCTAACTGGAGTTGTATATGCCTCACTTACCTGTATGTGAAATTCTTTTTCCCTGCTTGCAAAGTTTTCTACTACTAGTTCTGTGAATAGGTTTTTTTAAGTGTCATTTATCCTTTTTCATTGATTTTGATCAAATTTATATTATTCTTTGCATTATTTAGTAGCCATTGGATTGATTTTTCCTGCCCCCTTGCTACTTTTCCTGATTGCTGACTGCAGCCATCTACATGTGATAGTCTGTCCTCACATTGGCTCATTCTGATGTGTATACCTTCAGTGGAATTTTTAATCTCCTAGATATCTGTGAATCTGTTTCATGGATTCCATTTTTTTTTCTATGTTGGATGGTCATGGTTTCCATCACTTTCCTAAGTTCCTCTTTTTTTTTTTCCCCCTCCGTATCTGTTCTAGAGTCATTAAGCATGTCTTTCATTATGGTCACCATCTCTGTAGTTATGTGAGCTGTTATTTCTGGTTGATTTTTTTTCCCAGATTCTTGTTCATCTGCTTTGTTACTTCCACTGTTAGCACTTCAGGGAATCCAGATGGGTGGCTTTTGAATTGTTTCACCTCATTACCCTCTGGGCTTGCCTTTGGTGAGCTGGATGTCTAGGATTATATCTTAAGTTCTCTGCTCTTCTCTTGTCTTCTCTTCTTTTTAGTTTTAATTCCTGGTTTGATGCTTATAAATTGCTTATGGCAGGTAGCTTTAGTGCTAGTATTTAGAACACTTAGGAATGACTACTTGTTAGAGGCATCTTCCAAGTGTAGTTGGCTTTTGGGTTTTGAGTCTGTTGCAAGAATCTGCCACTTCAATTTATTGGGGATGAGACATTGCTGCCTACTTGTCCCAGCCACTTGGTTTTGGCACTGGCCTATAGCATTGTCAATGACCTTTAGGCCATGTCAGTGTTGGTATACCAGGAGGAACAACTGATAAGAACAGTTATGTCATATTGACTAAAGTAGTACAAATAGCAAGAACAATAGAATCAAACATAGCCTAGAAAAAGACAAGTTGTGGTAACTATTAATTTCCACCTTTAACCCAGTGAACTGGATTTGTGGTTCTATAAATTGAAGCAGAAAGTAGTATACAGTAAATATGCCTTCAATATGGTGATTTTATCTTCAGGGGAAAAAATTTAAAAGGGGTTTGGGGAAAAATAGAGAAATAGAAGGGCATAGAGAAGGAGAAGAAGAAAGAAGAGGAGGAAGAGGAGGAAGAAGAAGAGAGATTAGAAGCAAGACTAGATGACAAAGGAAGATTACATAAAACTTTGGGAAAATGGTGAAGAAGGCGAGAGGGAAAGAAAGAAGGAAGAAAAACAGCTACAACAAGAGAACTAGAAATGGTGTTCACATTCCTATAAAAAGAAGAAAGAATCAAAACTTCTGCCACTATAACAGCACAAATGAGAAATTCTATGCGTAACTTGTGTGATGGGTCACAGTAAAAGCACTGTCATGCCAAAAATATTGTATAAAATTATCTTGAAGTATATATGAAACATGAATGAATTTTGTATTTAGACTTGGGTTCCATTCCAAAGATAGAAAAGAGAAAAGGGAATAACTGAAATATAAGGCACCAGTCCCTGTAAGAAAGATAATAGATAATATGTTTACAAAATATAGTCTGGAGGGAAGGAGTTAGGAACTAGTAAGCTGCAGACATTCCAGACAGTGATTGCAGTGTAGGTTACTATTTTGGGGCTAGGAAAAGCAGGTTGAGACTCTTGAATCCTAAAATTTAAAATCTGAAATGCTCCGAAATCTAAAACTGCCTGCCCTGTCAAAACCTAAAATCATTCTGAGGTGGTACAGATCAGTATCCTTTATTCCAAATGGCTGACACCACACTGGATTTTCAAATCTTGCAGGTTTTGGAAATAGTTTTATGTAATAGCAAGATATCTTTGGGATTGTATAAATTTTTGTTTTATAGGTTGCCAAAGGTGTCATGTTTCAGATAATGCCTTGTGTATTTGGGATGTGAAAACAATGCTTGGTCATTCAATCAGTGTTTTATTTCATGCTTGCCATGGCCCACTCCCTAGGCTATGCTTGTGGAGCACACTGAAAGAATAACTGAATAGCAGTATGAGCGTCTAGTAGTTCATGTAGTGAGGTACAACTTTAGAAAGTATCCCAAAAGATGTAAAAAATTGCAAATGAAATTGAAAACTGAAAAACTATTTTTTACTCTGTTCATCATAAGGAATGCTTTAGAAAATCTTGTGTCATTTTACACAAGTTTTGAAATAAGAAGAGTTGTGAAGTTCCTAGAGGGTAGATAACAGGTGTTTTCATTGCTTACTGTCTGATTTATTGCTGTACCCTATTTCAGTGCAAGCTGTCTGGTTTACAGCCTAATATGGTACAATCTTTAGTAAATGTTTGCTGAGCTAATCTGAATATTGTAGTTAGATTTGACTTAATTTTGAGGGTAGGATGCCTGAAAGTAGTGATGGAGGATAAATGGGGACTTGGCAAAGAGGTCAGTCTGACTGAAAGCTTGATGTATGAACCTGGGATGTGTGTGTGTGTGTGTGTGTGTGTGTGTGTGTGTAATTATGCATCAGTATGTAATTAACCTGGTTTTCAGAACATTTTATTTATTTATTTATTTATTTATTTATTTATTTATTTTTGGTACTGGGGATCAAACCCACAACCTCGCAGCTGCCACACAGGCGCTTAGGCCCCTGAGCTAGATCCCTGGCCCTGTTTTTTGAGACAGGGTCTCACTGTGTAGTTCAGGCCAGCCTTGTGCTCACTTTGTAGCCCGGGCTGGTCTCAAACTCAACAATCCTCCTGCCTCAACCTCCCGACTCCTGGGATTAAAGGTGTGCGCCACCACCCCTGGCTTTCAGATCATTTTAAATGCACAGAAGAAAATCTTAGTTTGTGTTAAAAGGAATTACAGTAGTCTTTGTAATTCCTTTGGGCTTTATAAGATGAAAGTTGTATTGATTTTCATCACCTCTCTGAGAACATTTATGGATGTTGGTTCCCTTAATGATGTTATTGATCTGAAATTAGTTATATTTTTAAGACATTATTACTGAAATTTATACTGTTTTTTCATTCCTACTTAACTGTGACTTAATATTTCTAGTTGTCAGATTAGTTACCAGGGGCTTTATCTGGATGTAAGAGAGTGTAAGAGAGTGTTTTGATCAACTCATTTTTGCCCTAAAGACTAGTTCTGTGAGCTGATTTTTGTATTGTTTTCTCAAATAGCAAACATATTGTGGGATATTTAAGACATTACTTAATTCATAATAGAATCATAAGTGCTTTAAAGCTGCAAATTGTGCTTTGAAAACTGTCTTTGGGAGCCATAGAAAATTTTAATATTGTCTTCTAATATTGTGCCTTTCAGTATTTTCAGTATTTTCCTTTTTTCTAAAGTAAGTTGTGATAAAATCTGTGATTGCTTTTTGAAGAATTTTCACTGACTAGTTCTTTGAAGCCTTTTTTTTTCACAGCAGAGGGAAGTGCTATCAGGCATTGTAAGAAGATACCTGACTGCCTTGTTAATGTGGGATTCAGTGTTTAGAATTTGTGTGGAGCCCAAGAGAAATAAGGAAAAAGTTCTTGTTATAAAATATCTCTGTTGAATCCCTATTAAGTATTTGGAGATTCTTTGCACTTTATCCCCCAAATTAATAACTAATTTGTTTTTTTTTTTTTTTTTTTTTTTTTTTTTTTTTTTTTTTTTTTTTTTTTTTTTTTTTTGAGGCAGGGTCTCACTATGTAGCCCAGGCTGGCCTTGAACTCATGATGATCCTCCTGACTAATTATTCTTCCTCCTCCTTCCTCCTCTTCCTCTTTCTCTTCTCATTCTTATTCTTGTTCTAATTCTCATTTTTTTTTTTTTGTACCAGGAATCGAATTCACAACTTCATGCTTGCTAGGCAGGCACTGTACTAATTTGTTTTTAATAGATAACTTTTGCTAATTCATTCTTGATAACAAATCAGTAGATTTAAAAAATGTCTCATAAGGGATGTAAAATAGTATTACAGTATATACTTAATATAGCTTGGAAAGTGTGAAATGTTTAGAGTTGAGTTTCCCTGTTTTTGGTACACTATTATTTTGGTTTTTTAGGGAGCAGATGATACCTGTTTTGTTCCTGTTGTGTCCCTGGTCTTTACTGAAGTTATAGAAAAGGAATTGATTTATAGTAAGTGATTCAGGTATTTGTTGAATCAATGGAGGAATTCAGTAGGTTGCTGTAACTTTATAAGAATCAAATCACGTTTTAAATATAAGGTTGTTTAGTCCCTGTCTTAGTTAACTCTTCTCATCACTGAGATAAAATACCCAACACCCAAAGTTAAAGGAGGAAAAGTTTATTTAGCTCACAGTTCATAGTCAGCTGGCTCCAGGGTGAATGGCAGACAGGCATCGCAGAGGAAAAACAGTTCATGGCAGGCAGAAGGTAGCAAAAAGCAATAAGGTGACTGCATAGCTTTCTATCCCTTATGTTTAATCCAGGCTACTTAGGGTGGGTAGCACTCACATCCTTAATCCTAGTGCCTTTGATCCTAGCATTGCACCAGAATCATTTCCAGTGCCACCAGTCTAGATCCAGCCACGTTGGAAAAAAGCCCCACATAGGACCACATGAGACTTTGGGGGGACATCTAAACGCAACAGTCTCCTACCCCAACATGTATATATATAGTTGGCCCTCCCAATCTGTGGATTCAACTGAGGACCAAAAATATTTGACAAAAAAAGCATCTGTACAGAACATATATATGACTTTGTTTCTTGCCATAATTCCCTAGCAATACAGTATAGCAACTATTTATGTGGCACTTAATCATTTTAAGTATTACAAATCTAGTGATGATTTAAAGTAATTTGGAAGAGACTCAGGAGGATGTGTGAGGGTTATATGCTGTGCAAATGTTAGGCCATTTTATATGAGGTATTTGAGCGCCCACAGATTTTAGTTATCTTGAGGAAATTCCTGGAACCAATCCTCTATGTATTAAGGTTTTACTAGAGAAACAGATATAACATAAGATATACAAATTTATAAGAAATTACAAGATTGGCTTATAATAGCCACAAGTCTGATGAGACAGTCTGCAGAGGGTGTCTGCATGCCAGAGGCTGAAGGATTCTACCCAATGTCTGGAGTTCCTGACAGTATCCTGTGCAAGTCTACACCAGCAGGCTGATGGGTCTGTGACAAACGACTGAAGAATCTATGCTAAAAGTGTGAAGGATCCAAGGCAGAAGCCGAAGAGTCTGCACTGGAAGCCAGGAGATAATGTCCAAGACAAAAGCAAAGACTAGAGCTCCTCTGAAGAACAGAACCTCATCCATCCTTCTTTCCTTCCCTTTTACATCTTCCAGGCAGTGAGCCACTCTAGGGTGGGTCTTTTATACTCTTAAGGTGTATAATTGCTAAGCCGATTTTGTTAAGCTTCTGAATATCTCAACTTAACAATCAATCAACCACTACAATCCACCCCTTGTCAACTGGGCAGTCAGCCATGTTTCTTTAAAGCAGACATGCAAATACAAAGACATGCATATAATTGTGCCTAACATGTTATAACTATCCTGTGTACAAGTGGAAATGCACTAATTCCCTCACCAGAATAGAACATAAGTTTTCTTTGGTTGATGCTTACTTTTATCATTTCATAACTTCAACATTATAATACAGGTTTAACAATCCCCAAGAACCAACATTAAGTCTGTCAACATTGTATTGCATTAAAACCATATTTGGGGAGAAATAGTAATTACAATCCTCTTTTCTGTAGCTGATCATAGGGTCATAGCTGGTATTTAGAACTTCTTTCTTCCACTACCCATTCTGTATTCTCTTGACTTCCAGCAAGCACCTCAGCAGGTCTTAGTTCTTTTCTTGATGGAGTGACCGATACCTTCATTCCTGAAGGTTCTGAACCATTTGTCATTCTTGGATCAGATTGTTGTAATTTCCCATTTACTTTAATAACAGGGCATGGTAGTACCATTCCTACTTCCACCACTTGATTACTGGACCCATGAGTCTTGGCCATGGGGGAGACAGTGCCATGTATTGGATGCTGATTCAAAGCCTATACAGTCTTTTGATATCTTACCCCAGCCCTGCAAGCTATTGCCACCTAGTTGTTATTGTAACTGTGTCTTCAAAAGGCCATTCTACCTTTCTATCAATCCAGTTGCTTCTGGATGATGAGGAACATGGTAGGACCAGTGAATTCCATGAGCATGAGCCCATTGCCTCACTTCTTTAGCTATAAAATGTGTTCCTTGGTCAGAGGCAATACTATGTGGAATTCCATGATGGTGGATAAGGCATTCTGTGAGTCCACAGATGGTAGTTTTGGCAGAAGTGTTGTGTGTGGTAAAGACAAATCCATATCCAGAATACATGTCTATACCAGTGATGACGAAGTGCAGTCCTTTCCATGGTGTAAGTGGTCCAGTATAATCAACCTGCCCCCAGGTCACAGGTTGATCTCCCTGGGAGAGTGGTGCCATGTTGGGGACTCAGTGTTTGTCTCTGCTGCTGGCATATTGGGCATTTAGCAGTGGCTGTAGCCAGATCAACCTTGGTGAGTGGGAGTCTATGTTGCTTAGTCCATTCGTAACCTCCATCCCTGCCACCATGGCCACTCTGTTCATGGGCCCATTGGGCAATGACAGGGGTGGCTGAAGAAGGAGGTTGGCCACTATCCACAGAACAAGTGGTTTTATCCATTTGATTATTAAAGTCCTCTTCTATTGATGTTGCCTTTTGATGAGCGTTTACATGGGAAACAAATATTTTTACATTCTTTGCCCATATGAAGAGGTCTATCCACAAACTTCTTCCCCAAATGTCTTTGTCACTGATTTTCCAATTATGTTCCTTCCAAGTTTCTGACCATTTGGCCAGACCATTGGCTTTGGCCCATGAATCAGTATACAGTTGCACATCTAGCCATTTCTTCTTCTAGGCAAAATGTACTATCAAGTGCACTGCCCGAAGTTCTGCTCACTGTGATGATTTACCTTCACCACCTTCCTTTAGTGATATTCCGGAAAGGAGTTGTAATGCTGCAGCTGTGCACTTGTGGGTGGTGCCTGTATAATGTGCAGAGCCATCCATAAACTAGGCCCTAGCCTTCTCTTCCTCTAACAGCTGATCATATGGTACACCCTACTTCAGTACCAGTTTTGTTGTAGTCAGGGATTGCAAGGAAAACAATTACATACAGGACACATAATTTATAGTATTATTTATGATAGTCATCCTAAGAGTCAACACAAAGAAGTTGCAGGAAAATCTGTCTGCACATTGAAGACCTAGAGAATCTAGCCAAGGGCCTGGATGCCATGGCAATATCTTGCATGAGTTCAGCAGAAAACCTGGAGTCTATGACAGTGCCTCCTAGGAGTCTTAACTGGAGGCCTAGAGCCCACAACGACTCACATAAGTCTATTTCATGGTTCTGTGCTGGGAAGGCCCGAAGGTCAGCAGTAGAAGCTTTTTTTGGTTACTTTTTTCTCATTGTTGAGACAAAATACCTGATGCCCAAAATGAAGGAAGGAAAGGTTTATTTAGCTTACAATTTTTGAAGGTTTTAGTCCATACTCAGTTGGCTCCAAGGCAGGGTGTTGTGGCTAAGGGTGTTAATGGCGACTTCAAGTGACAAAAGAGTGAACAGGGTAGAAAAGGGGCAAATCACACCTCCTTCCCTCCCTTATATTGGATGCCAACTACCTGCCCCTGGGTAGGTGCAGTACTCACACCATGAATCTCAGTGCTAGACAATGAACCAATCACAAATGCTAGCCTCAGCCATCTCCATGACTGCATGAGACTTGGGGGGCCATCCAAACATAAACCATAACAAAACTAGAAAGTCTGTGCCAGCAGGGTGAAGGATCTGTGCCAGTAGGTTCAGGGTTCTGCACTGAAGCCAAGAAGCGACACTCAAAATAAGAATCAAGGCTCCCCCAAAAGGTACCACAACCATTCTCAGTGACAGTGAGGTACAGAGCTCCTCCGATGGTGACAATAGCCGAGTACATATCAAGAAACCAGCGTGAGAAGCTTCTCTTGTCGATTGAACAGCATACATCTTCCCCTCTGGAGCCAGGAAGGGATACTCAAATTAAGGACCAGAGCTCCCTCAAAGTAAACTGCAGCCATTCTCAGCAACAAGATCCCGAGCTCCTCCGATGATAACAGCTGAGTTCATTTCAGGGAAGCCAGCATGACAAGCTTCTCCAGGAGAACCAACAGCTCCAAAAGAACCAATAGCTCCAAACAACAACACTTACTTATGAGAACCCACAATGCTCCTCTCTTCCTCTCTACTTTTCCTTTTTATGCTGGTAACAGTCTTCAGGTGGGCCGTCTACACTCAGCACCACACTGATTCAGTTCAGCTAGTATTTAAGTTGACCGTCAGTTTTCAATCCAATATGCTTTATAGACTTTGAGGGAAGACTCTCTATTTTTTAACTTTAGAAGTCCTTTTCATAATCTGGAAATATAACTAGTCGTGCTTTTCATGTGAAATTTCTTTCAGTTTACTTAGGTCTGAGATCCTCATTGCCTTAATTACTTGAGTACAATTGATTATCGTTAGTGAGAGTGTGTTTTGTGGCCCTTTGGATTTTAAAAATGAGAACAGTGAACACCCTAGTTGTTTGATACAAGCCTGGACTGTTGACGGATGGTATAAACTGTCTCAGACTTAATAAATTGGGGCCACATAAAAGATTGATTTTTGGAGGTTGGAAGTGTTAAAATGATTCTGAGACAGTTTTGATAAATGTGATTAGTAGTTCATGATTTTAAGTTACTGAAGTGAAATAGCTATGGCAAGTTAAAAGCTATAACTTTTAAGTAAACAGAAAACTATCAGTTTTGAATCAAGTTTTTGCACTCACCTAGACTGTAAACTAAATTAGCATTCTTTACTGTTTGTATTTACTGAATGTAATTAATGTTTCTTTTTTATCTTGAAATTTTTTTATTTCACTTTCATTTTAAAAGTTTCATTATGGCCTAACATACATAAAATGCACAAATCTAGTATGTACAGCTTGAGGATTTAAAAATGAATACATTTGTAATGTCTTCCACCAAGAACAAGATAACAGAATCTTCCATATCCCATCCCCATTAAATATCCTTCTCAAAGGTAGTGACTATTCTGGCTTTTATCATTGATTAGTTATCGTATAGTGTCATTACTTCAGAATATGACTTCTGTTTAGCATGATGTCTGTGAAAACCATTCCTCTGGTTAGTTGCATGTTTCTTTGTATGTAAAGGATTTGTGTTCTGTCGTGTGTTTGGGGGGGTCACTACTAGTTTGGAACCATCTTAAACCGGATTTAAGACTTGAAATTCCCTTGTGTGGTTGTTGAATTTTTCTTTGTGTGCATGCGTGTGTGTAGTCTCTTTAATTGAAGAGCACCCATAAGTTTCAGATACATAAAGTGTACTAATCTTAAATGCATTTAAAATATGTCTTTTTTTGCAGCAGTAAAACTACCACCCACCTGAAGGTACTGAATATCAATCTTACATATGAATGCCATTTTTTTAACCATGTAGAGTTCCTTAAATGTGAAATATTTTGTAATGTCCTTATTTCTGCCAAATATATTGCTCTTTATTTCTATGACATAAGCATTTCTATTATCTTTAAACTTCAAATTTTCGTTTTATACAAATGTATCTCTGAGCAGAGATCGATTTTTAACTTAATTTGGGTCTCAATTGGTAATTTAACTAGTTTATGAATGTAATTCACTGCTACTTTTGTTAATCTTTTATGCTAATTTTATTGCTTTCTGCTGTTCTTTTGATACTTTTTGTTTGTTTGTTTGAGACAGGGTCTTGCTATGTAGTTCAGGCCAGCCTGAAACTCACAGCAGTCCTTCTGCCTTAGCTTCGCAAGTGCTAGGATTACAAATGCTTGCCACCACGCCAGGCAGTGATACTTTTTCTTGATTTTTCACTTGATTTTTCAATCTCAAAAACTTGGAATGTGTGCATTCTGTTTTTGTCCACAACCCAGCTACACAGTTGACTTACAGGAACTACCACCTGATACAGTAGCTACTATTTTTCCCAGTTTACTGTATCAGACAATGTTTCGTTCACCCCTCTCCAAGTGGTGCTTTGGAAATTTTCTTCTTACACAATCAGTATTAACATTAAGGATAAACTCGCCAGTTTTTTTGTGTAATTAAATATAAAGGAAGTAAAATTGAATAGTTTTTGAATTGTGTCAATTAACATTTAGAATGTCTTTTCTTGCCCTGTCCACAGAGACAAAGCTGTTTTATTTTACATACATTTGGCTTAATAGCATGCATCTTTATCTATAATACTACACGAGAAAAATAAAATAGTATTTACATAATACATTGAATATTTGGCATTTTTTGACAGTTTAAAACTACATAAATTGAAAATTTTATAGGTAGCTTACAAATCTATTGCATTTAATTGTATTATATGTAACAGTTTTAGACTTCATACTTCTTAACTAGTTTTAATGCTTACCATCAAATCTTTTGTACAACTGCCTACTCTTTCATTACCTTTAATTTGTGTTCTTTAGTGGCTGTAATAAATCATTTAGCAAATTTTTCAGAGAAGGTTCTTCATTTATACACAGTACTTTCTTAACCCCTGGATGTCGGAGAATATCTTCCAGTTGCCTTCGTATAGAAATAATAGCCTGGCACGTTGTATAATTCTTGATTAAAAATTAATTTTCCTGAAAACTGCAGATAGCATTGCAGTGTCCTCTGGCATTTAGAATTGCAACAGAAAAATATGGGGTTGGGCTCGGGGATTTAGCTCAGCAGGGTAACGAGAGTTTGATCCCTGGTACCCCTCCCCCCAAAAAAAGGTCATTCTGACTTTTGCTGCTTTATCCATAACTTGCTTTCTCCTGTCTGAATATTTGCAAACTTTTTTCTTTATTACTGAATTTTAAGGTTACCTGGGCATCACTTTCGGTACTGATCTTTGTCACCTGGCTGAAGTAGTGTTTGTCAGGTTTCCACTTTATCTCCTCCCACTCCATACTGTGCTGTTCAGAAGGAAATTGTCTTGTGCAGCTCACACTGGAGGGGGTGGTGTTTGGAATTCTTCTGCACAGATTTGTCTCTTTTCCCCCATTTATTAATTTCAGCCTTTTGTTTATACCAGTGTGAACTTAGGGCTTTTTCTTATACTTTACTACTTCATTAGTTTTCTTGCTCAGATTGTTTCATATTTGGCCATTGGAACTCTTTCATTTGGGGTCTGTGCCCCATTAACATACTGTCATCAATAAGACTGTTTTTGTTTCACTGTGGTTTTTTTTTTTTGTTTTTACTTTTTAAAAAATTTTATTTATTTATTTTATTTTGAAGAGAATAAAACCAAACAAAATAAAACAGAATAGAGTCAATCAAAACAAAACAATAAGGGTCGGGGATTTAGTACAGTAGCCTAAGTGCCTGCCCGGCAGGTGCAAGGTTGTGAGTTCAATCCCCTGGTACCAAAACAAACAAAACAATGAACATGGTACATGACTTCAAAAAAAAAGATAAAAGGAAATCAATAATGGCTACCATAATACCTCTAGTTATTTTCAAAATAACTGCCCATACCATCAGGCATAATAAAATCAAACAAAATAGTACAGAATAAAACCAAT
This sequence comes from Dasyprocta punctata, assembly GCA_004363535.1. Lineage (NCBI taxonomy): Eukaryota > Metazoa > Chordata > Mammalia > Rodentia > Dasyproctidae > Dasyprocta > Dasyprocta punctata. The sequence continues at coordinate 55,946 of RJWM01007046.1, read as the reverse complement.
AAAAACAAAACAGTGGAAGCAATATAGGACTTCAAAACAATAGTAAAATGACAGTGGTTACCATAATGCCTTTTGTTATCTTCTAAGTAGTTGCCTATATCATCAGTCATAATACAATCAAACAAATCAAAATAGAATAAAATCACTCAAAACAGAACAGTGAAAGGAATACAGGGCTCCAAATCAAGGTGATAGGATATCAATAATGGCTACCATAGCATATTTTGTTATCTTTGAAATAACTGTCCATGCCATCAAATATAATAAAATTAGACAAACCAAAATAGAATAAAACCAAACTAAACAGAACAATGAAAACAATATGGGATTCAAATCATGATAATAGACTAACAGCGGCCACTGCTTTCCCTTTTTAGATACTTCCTTCCCTTTCACTTTTACAATAAGTATTGTGTATTTTGAATCCTACTAACTCCTTTAGTTTTTTGTACTAGGGTGACTACATGATGTTCACCCATGTGACTGAGTCATTTCACCCATGAGCATGATCTTAAGTTGTATCCATTTACCTACAAGAGCCTCGAGGCTATCTTTCTTTATAGCTGAGTAGCTTTCCATTGTATAAAAATGCCATGTCTTTCTTGTTCACTATGCAGCTAATGGGCAAGCTACCCCCACTTCTTTCTGGTTCCCTGTCACATAGAGCATTGTTCTCTCTCCTCTATCTTTCAGTCTATGAACCCCCTTTCGAGTTAATGTGTTTCTTGGATAAAATATATTGATGGATCCTGTCTCCTGATCCACTCTGCCTGTGTTTCTTTTTATTGGTGAAGTGGGGTCATCTATATTAATGGTTATGGCCAACATGCACTGCCTTGTCTCTGCCAGGCTGTTTTCCTATCATTGGCTGCCTACTTTTCCTCTCCATTCAATTGTCTGCCCCACTCTGTGATACTCCTCTGCCACTGGAGCTGTGGTCTTTTTTTAATCTCTGTGTAGAATGTCCTTCAGTATTCTTTGTAGGGTTGATTTGGTGGTCATAAATTACTTCAGTTGTTCTTTGTTATGCAAGTATCTTGTTTCTCTGTTAATTTTGAAAGATAGTTTTGCAGGGTACATCAATCTGGGTTGGAAATTGTTTTCTTTCAGGACTTGAAATACTTCACTCCAAGCTCTTCTTGACTTGGTGGTTTGTGTTGAGAAGTCTGTCGTGATTCTGATGGGTTTTGCTTTATAGGTGATCTGTTTCTTTTCTCTAACATTCTGTGAATTCTTCTTACTATTCTGTTTCTGTGTTGAATTTCTGGAATCTTGATTATTATATGTCTGGGTGTAGATTTATTTTGGTTATGACTAGCTGGAGTCCTGTATGCTTCACTTATCTGAATTTCACTTTTCCCATGCTTGGTAAGTTTTCTGATATTATTTCTGTAAATAGACTTTTAATGTCATTTGTATTGACCCCTGCTTTTTTTGCTTAAACCTTTTATTCTTAAGTTATGTTTCTTTGGGTTGAATTGTTGCTTCCAGGTTTCCTTGTTATTTTTAAGAGATCTTTGCTTTCGCGATCACAAGCTGCTAAACCTGTCTTCAAGGTTTGAAAGTCTATCTTTAGTTTCTTTCAAGTGGTTTTGCCAGCTTTCAATGGAGTTTTTAATTTCCTGGATATCTCTTGAATCTGTTTCATGTATTCTAAATCTTTTTTGTATTGTTCATTCAAGGTTTCCCTCATTTTCCTATGCTCCTCCATTTTTTTTAAATCTAAGTCTTCTTTAGAGATGCCTAGCAATTTTTTAAATTATGTTTTTCATTTTTCTTTTACCTGAGTTAGTATTTCTGATCTAATTTCTTTTATAGCCTCATGAAGTTGTTTCTTTACTTCAGTTGCCATCACCTCAGAAACTTCAGTTGTGTGACTCCCGATCTCTTGCAAATGTGGGATCTCTTCCACATTTGCATCTCCTGGACTTGCTGTGCTTGGATTGGAGGCCAGAGACTGCCTTTTGCTTCTTTGTCTTGACATATTCCTGGGTTCTTCTGGACAAGTGGGAAGTGGGCACTTCCTGCATTGGCTATAGTTTCTCTGAAGTGAGACTATTTGGTTCTTCTAGCCAGTGCTGGCTATGAACATCTGATGGTGGCTACTGGGTGCCCCTGTGCAGGGCTGTCTGCTGCTTTTCCCAGCCTGCATTGGCTCCCTGATGGCTGGTGGAATGCACGCAGGGGTGGGGCTGTCCGCTGCCTGCAAACCTGGGCCGGTCCTCAGTGGGGATCTTCCACTACCGCCCCTGGAGCCCATGCTGGGCTGCTGCCTCCAGACCAAGCTGGCTGCCTGCAGGGAACCTCTGCAGTAGGCACTAGAATGCGCGCTGGGGCAGGGCTGGCTGTTGCCTGTGGACCTGGGCTGGTCACTGGTGGGGATCCTCCACTACTGCCCCTGGAGTGCGTGTGGGGGCTGGGCCAACCACAGCCTTCAGAGTAAGCTGGCTACACACAGGGAACTTCTGAGATGGCCCCTAGAGTGCTCTCAGGGTCAGGGCTCAGTCCAAGCAATTTCCACAGGTCTCTGCCCAGCTAAGTGCTGCTGGAGGAGGCTAGGAGCAGTTCTGGTTCTGGGCTTATCCAGCCCAACTCCAAAATGGTTCCCGGCCAGTAATTCTTTCCTGAGGGAGTACCAGGTCCTCTGCACTCACCACCAGCCAATTCAGTCTTCCAGGTCTGCTGCTCCCGTCCACTGCCACTCTCTTCCAATGCTGCCTCTCTCTGCAGAGGCCTCCAGGGTCGCTGCTGCCACATCACTTTGATCATGTGTCACCAGGTTCCAGCTGCTCCTCTGGCACAGTGGGTCCGGCTCTGGGCAAAGGTGCCCCCAGCTACTACCTTCTTCTTTGTTTTAAGTTTTTTGTTTTTACTCTTTCTGTGGGCTTCAGTTCTCATTTTAGATTCTTCCTGGGTTCAGGGGACCAGCTTCCTTCCTTCTTGTCTTCTCCATGATGCTGTATTTCAATATCTGGATTGTATCTCTCAGAGAGGCTGTTTACTTTGCTGCTTACTGTTCCACCATCTTCCTGGAAGTCCAATATGACTTTTTTTGTACTTGCTTACTTTTTGAGACTACAAAGTGCTCCAGATTTATTTCCTGCTCCAGGCCTAGTATTAACCATTTTGCCGAGAACCCTGATTCATTTTATTGAAGGATGCTAGATATGTGTACTTGTTGTTTCTGGGGTATCATTGGTTTTAGACCATCTTAGATTTATTTATTTATTTATTTATTGATTGATTGATTGAAAACAGGTCTCACTGTGTATTCTAGACTGGTCTTGAACTCGCTATGTGGCCCAGATTGGCCTTGAACTCCTTGCAGTCTTCCTACCTCAGACTCCCAAGTGCTGAGATTACAGGCATGTGCAACCACACCTGGCCTAGGCCCTCTTAGTTGGTAATACTAGGAAATGCATGTTTGTATAGTATCTTGTGTATACTATACTTGTGTATAATTTTTTTTGTGTAACTGCATCTGTGTTAACTTGGAGTTCTTATGATGTCTCCAAATCTAATCCATTACCACGTATTTCCTACTAACTTCCTCCCTTGATTATCTATAAATTTTTACTCCAGCAACCCTGTTACTATCATCTTTTGCTTAAGAATTAATTTTGTATTGCAGTTAATTAATACATATACAGTAGTATCTGAATTGTTAACTCAGTTGTGACATGATGATTATGTATATATTCTTTTGCCTTTGATTTAGACTCATTAGTTCAGCACTTTTCCTTCTAAACCTTTCAGTGATGTTTCATACCTTTATATAATATATATATATTTTTAATCAGTCTGCATTCTTTACTTGGAACCCTCTGTTTGTCTACATGATTTTTTTTAAAAAAGCGTTGCTCATTAAGGTTTATGCTTTGTTCTGAGCAGTTCTGTAGATTTTGACAAATGTGAATCATGTAACCAACAGTCTTTTTTTAATTTTAAAGATAGTAAAATCCAACTAAACATAACAGAACAAAGTCAATCAAAATAAAGCAGTAGAATTGGTATAGAACTTTAAAGAAAGATACTAGAAAAAGAATAGCTACTATAGTATATCTTGTTATTTTCAGAATAGTTGACCATTCCATCAGGTAAAATAAAATCAAGCCAAAAACAAAATACAATAAAACCAGTAAAAACAGAATATGAAATGAAGCAAAAAACAAAAAAAAAAAACAAAACAAAAAACAAAACAAAAAAAAACCCCAAAAATTAATCAGAATAAAGCAAAACAATAAGAACAATATTGGGCTTTGAAGACAAGACAGAAGAAAATCCTGCATATTTGCTACATTGCATACTGTCATCTTCCCAAGAGATGATCAGACTGACGGCCCCAGGCCTGCAAAGTCAACTAAACAATACAAGCATTTAGTTGCTTTATGTACCTTAGTTGCTATGAAGTTAGCCAGTCCTCGGAACCAGCAGGTTGCTTACGGGGGAGGCAGGGTGGGGGGGTATGTCCTTGATTCTTAGCCCGCGCACCGGTAGACGTACAGGAGGCACATGTTTCTCTCCCTGGAGTCTGCGCCCATGGTGCAGTCACCAGGAAGGCAGGCTAGTTGTCTTCTGGTTGGAGCCTCCCTGCCCAACATGGTGGGTTCTTGAGAGGCACATCTTTCTCTCCCTGGAGTCCACGCTGGTTGCACAGACACCAGGAAGGCAGGCTAGTTGTCTTCTGGTTGGAGCTTCTCTGACCAGACTTGGTGGGTTCTCGAGAGGAACATCTTTCTAACCAACAGTCTTAACATAGAATACTTTTACCACCTTAAAAATCCCCCGTATAACCCAGCAATTCCACTTACAGATATTGAAAAAATTGAAAGTAGGCTCTAAAAGAGATATTTATGCATTCATATTTATGGCAGCATTATTTAAAATAGCCAGAAGATAAAACCAACCCAAATGAATGTGGACAAGTAAGTGGGTAAGTGCATACAATGAATACTATTCTGCTTTATAAAGAAAGAAAATTCTGACATATGCTATGAAAAATGGATGAATCTTGCAGACACTATGCTAAGTGAACTAAGCCAGCCTTGAAAAGATAATTACTGTATGATTTCATTTGTCTAACCCCTAGAAGAGCCAAAATCACAGAGAAGGAAATAGAATGGTAGTTAACAGGGACTAGGAGGAGAGAGGAATGGGGACTTACTGTGTATGGGTATAGAATTTCAGTTTTGCAAGGTGAAGAGTTCTGGAGATGAGTGCTGGTGATGATTGTGTAATAAGAATGTACCTAACCTAATACCATTAAAGTGTATGTATGCTTAAAAGTGGTTAGAGTGGTCAATTTTGTAAGTGAATTTTAACCATTGCTTTAAAAAAATCTAATTTCCTTGCCCTCCTTCCCCCTTAAATCCCCTGTACTTCATTTGCTTATCCCCATCCCCCAGTCATCTTTTTCTGTGACTTTTCCTCATCCCATTAGGAGTCATTTCATATTTCCCCCTCTTCCCTAACCCCAGCCTTAGGAAACTACTAATCTTTCTGTCTATAGATTTACTGTTTTGGGACATTTCATGCAAATGGAGTCATATACCATATAGTCATTGATGTTTGGCATATTTTAATTAGCATAATGTTCTTAAGGTTTGCTCATATTGTAGCATTTATCAGTACTTCATTCTTTACTGAAAATATTTCATTGCTTGATGGACATGTAAGTTGTTTCCAGTTTTGTCTGTTATGAATAATGCTCCTGTGATCATTATGAACAGGCTTTTTATGGGGATATTTTTATTTCTTAAACTTTCAAAGGTGGAATTTCTGAGTCATTCAGTAACTTACAGTGATTCGCAGATTGTTTTGTATTTTACATTGCCCCCAGGAATGTATAAGGGCTCCAATTTCTGTAGTTCTTTGCCTACACGTGGTGTTGTCTGACTTTTTGATTGTAGCCATCATAGTGATCCAAAATATAATCTCAAATGTGGTTTTGATTTGTATTTACTTGATGATAAATGTTCGGCACCTTCCATGTGCACATTGTCCATTTGTGTATTTCTTTGAAGAAATGTCTTTTCATTTCAGTTAACTTTGCAGTATGAAAGTTTACTTTAAATTCCTGTGGTTGTATGTATTAGTAAAATAAAAACTAAATTGATGGCAGTGGTACTATATTTAGGTATAGTGTTAAGAAGATACTGTTTTTATTTGCTATTTCTCTTCACACTTGTCAGTCTTTTATACTAAGAGATGTCTGCTGTTGGTGTAATTTAAATTTTAAATCCAAGCGTAAATGTTAATTATGCTATCTTTTAGTTTTTTAAAGGCACCTCTCAATTAACTGGCATTCCATTTGGCTTGTTTCCTTTGCTTATGTCTATGGATGACAGCCCTCGTTCTTGTTTAGGTAGAAAGCTTTCTTACGTTGTTAGGTCTCAATAGTTTCAGTTCTGAAAGGCCTGAAAAGGTATAGTGTAGGAGATATTTTAAAATAATGAAAATCTTTTGCCTGCCTCAAACATGACCTTCTGAGTTTTGAATTTACTGTAGTTTTTTTTTTTTTTTTTTTTTTTTTTTTTTTTTTTTTTTTTTTTTTTTTTTTTTTTTTTTGTGGCACCGGGGATTGAACTCAACCTCGCGCCTGCCAGAGCTGGCGTTTAAGGCACTGAGCCAAGCTCCCGGCCCTGGTTTTTTGAGGCAGGGTCGCACTATGTAGCTCAGGCCGGCCTTGCGCTCGCATTGTAGCCCAAACCGGCCTCGAACTCACAACGCTCCGCCTACCTCAGCCTCCCGAGTGCTGGGATTAAAGGCTGGGATTAAAGGCGTGCGTCACCACGCCCGGCTTGTAGTATTTTGTTAATTCTTGTAACTTACAAATATTTTGGCTGTTCTTTTATTCTATTGTAAGAAGAGTAATGACAATAATCTTTTGCTGTGGTACTTGTTTATATTGTAGGTAGAGTGTTAGTTGGTTCTGTTAATCAAAGTTACTTTTTTTGTGACATTAGGTACACTGAGAACCTACTTCTGTTTATTTCTTTTCTTCCTTTCTTTCTTTCTTTCTTTTTTTTTTTTTTTTGTGGCATCGGGGTCAAACTCACAAGGTCGTGCCTGACAGGCAGGCGCTTAAGCCACTGAGCCAAACTCACGGCCCTAGTGTTTTTGAGACAGGGTTGCACTATGTAGCTCAGGCCAATCTTGCACTCACGTTGTAGCCCAAGCCAGTGTGGAACTCACTCCTCCTACCTCAGCCTCCCAAGTGTTGGGATTAAAGGCGTGTGCCACCACGCCCAGCTTCTGTTTATTTCTTGTAATTATTTTTTGCTTGCATGAAATGTAGATTAATACCTTCATTCAGCTGATAGCCCAGAAGTAATGATATATTTTGTGGATTTCATATCCTTTAAACAACAATTTTTCTCTGTTATTTCAGTCAGCTTTTGTGCATTTGAGCAGCTTGACCTGAATATTTGATTCATTAAATTATTGTGGTGTTGGGTTAGCACCTATTTGTTAAGACTTTATTGCTCATGGTGTTCTCACCTGGGTGGGAAATGTTGCTGTTATTAATTAACAACCCACAAATCTAGGTGATCATTAAAATCATCTAGGGAATTGAAAGGTAATAACAACAATATAAACTCCCAAGTCCCAGTGTAGTTTTCTAAATCAGAATGAGACCAAGGGGTTTTTATTTAAAAAAAAAATTTTTTTTTCAAATCGATTTTATTTCAAAGAAAGAAAAAAAGAAAAGAATAAAATAAAACAAAATTTCAAAACATGTCAATCAGGGGGCAGTGGTGGTACATACATTGTGCGTTGTTGTCCCCAAGTAATTCACCCAGAGCACGAGATAACTGCATTCAGTTATTTGAATAGTATCAGTACAAATCTTTTTCTTAAGTGAACTCAGGAATCAGTAGTATAACTATCTTAACTATCTTTTTAATACACACATATATATATATACTCATATACATATACATAGGTTGTTCCTTTCAGCTTCTCACACTAGTGAGATAATATGATGTTTACATGTGTGTCGTAATTTATTTAATTTATGAGTATGGTCTCAAGTTGCACCCATTGACCTATAAAAGTCTCCAGTTTTTTGGGCCGGGAATTTAGCTTAGTGGCATAGGTGCCTGCCTGGCAAGCGTGAGGTCGTGAGTTCGATCCACAGTACCAAAAAAAAAAAAAAAAAAAGTCTCCAATTTTTCATTCTTTATGGCTGAGTGGTACTCCATTATATAAAAATACCACATTTTTTAAATACATTCTGCAGTCGATAGGCATTTAGATTGTTTGCAAGATGTAGCTATTACAAATTGTGCTGTTATTAACATGGGTGCACATGTATTGGTGTGGTATGATGTTTTTAATTCTTTTGGGAAGATATCTACAAGGGGAATAACTGGGTTGAATGGGACTTCTGGTCCTACTTTTTTGAGGAATCTCTACACAGATTTCCACAGTGTCTACACCAGTCTGCATTCCCACCAACAGTGAAGGAAGGGTTCTTTTTTCCCCAAAGCCTCTCCAGCATTTGTTGTTGATTGATTTCTTGATACTAACCATTCTTTCTGGGGTGAGGTGGAATCTCAGTGTTGTTTTAATTTGCATTTGTTGAATGACCAGTGATGGTGAACATTTTTTCACATACTGATCTGCTGTTTGTATTTCTTCATCTGAGAAGTGTATATTCATCTCAGATACCCATTTTTGGATTGCAAACCTGGGAATTTGTATTCTTGGAAAATACGCCAAATTTGAGAACCATTGCTTTATGTGCTACCATTTATATTGTGTCAAACTAGGGCATTAGAAGACACATACGCTTGGTTTAGCAGCACATGCCTATAATCCCAGCACTTGGCTGAGGCAAAAAGAATACAATGTCAGCCTGGACTATGCAGTGAAGCCTTACCTTACTAATGAGGCTCTACCTTTAGGAGGGAAAAGAAAGAGAAAGACAGACCGAGATTGACCTGCATTCCTTTTCCATTCCTACTTAATTGATTTTAGTAATGCTAATAATAATTACTGAATATGTAACCATTTGAGGCAATATACTGTATCTGATAGTTTTTGCTAGCTCATTGTGGTTAGGACAAGTATTTTGTCGAAAACTACTTCATTGTTAGTAGTAGAAGTTGTAAATATACAACCTTTTTTTTAATCATGAGTATTATACCATCTTTATTGAGTTGCTTTTGAGAAGTCAGCCATCATTGTGTATGCAGAGAGTCACTAAGAAAAAGTCTTAACTATTTTACTAACTTACTTTGTTTACTGCAAAGATGATTCTGAGAGTATTGCTCACTGTATTAGTGTTGAGACCTATGGGAGAGATTAGTTTTTTTATCATGTGGAAACTGTATTTCCTATGACTGTTCACATTTGCCAAATTTACTTTCGATGCTAGCAAACTTATAGTTAGGTTCTAACTCACTGCTAGCAATAGTATAGACTTTTTAAAACTTCATTTGCTTACAGATTTTATTTTTTGTGTCATCTTAGATTTCTATGTGTTTTCATTTTCCTCTAAAATTATTATATATATATATGTGTATATATATATATATATATATATTTTTTTTTTTTTTTTTTTTTTTTTTTTTGCAGTACCAGGTATTGAAATCACAATCTTGTGCCTGCCAGGCAGGCACTTAAGCCACTGAACCAAACTCCCAGCCTTATTTTTTTTGAGGCAGGGTCACACTATGTAGTTCAGGCCAGCCTTGCTCACCTTGTAGCCCAGGCTGGTCTTGAACTCACAACGATCCTCCTGCCTCAGCCTCCTGAGTGCTGGGATTAAAGGCATGCGCCACCACGCCCGGCTAGCTAGGACAATATCATTTTAAAGAAGTGATTTTTGAACTTTTTATGATTCTAGTCAGAAATCTTGAAAGTTAATTTGAGAAATAGAGGAGTTAACAATTTAAGACATTATCTCTGTGCCAGGCTATTTTGAAAGATGTTCTTTTGTTTTACTTTCATTCAACTCTGTGAGGTAAGCATTGGTATTCCCATTTTACAGAAGACAATACTAAGAAAGGTTCACTTTTGTTATGCAGAGCTAAATTCATGGTAGATTTGTGTGACTTCAAAACTTTTTTTTTAAGTGTCTATTATATCCTATTTACTTAGCTGTTTCTTGGCTCTCCTTCTCCTGGGTGAGTGGGTGGATGGGGCATTCATATATTCCACAAACCTTTATGGAAGACTGACTTTGCGGGAAGCTCTGTCCCTAGCACTGGATAATATTCACAATTTAAACATAGAAATTGCCACACTGCCTGAAATTCTTATACTGAGCTTGATATGTCTTAGTATAGTGAACAGATATTGAATTAGTTATGGCTTCAATAGGAAATAGTATACATAAATGGTTAATTGAGAAACATTTAATAAAAAGAATTTTCATAAAATGTTGGCTGGACAGTGGAGCTAGCAGTTGATGGTATATTACCCTAGAGGTTGTAACATTGTAGATTTGTTATTGTCTTAGCCTAAGCCTTGAGGACAGTGGGAAGAAATAGGCCACCGACAAATACCTTTGAGAGAGGGTCACCTGATAGGACCTGTGGCTTATAGTAGAGGAACATAGGGGATTTTCAGTTACCTGCCTGATAGGGAGCCAGAGAAATACCTTACTTTTTTTTTTTTTTTTTTTTTTTGCGGCACCAGGGATTGAACTCACAACCTCGCGCGTGCCAGGGCAGGCGCTTAAGGCACTGAGCCAAACTCCCAGCCCTGATTTTTTGAGGCAGGGTCGCACTAAGTAGCTCAGGCCGGCCTTAGGCTCACACTGTAGCCCAAGCCGGCCTCGAACTCACAACGCTCCACCTACCTCAGCCTCCCGAGTGCTGGGATTAAAGGCGTGTGCCACCACGTCCGGCTGAAATACCTTACTTTTGTCCTGTGTGTGCTTTCCATTGACTGAACCCAAGCAGGAATTACATGGCAAAAGAACTCATTGATGCAGTCTGTTAGGGTCTAGAGTAATGTGGATGAAAAGTAGGGTGATTCTGGAGGGGGAAACATTAAGGAGCACAGACAGACCTTACTCTGGATGAACTTCCCATCCAGCAGAGAAGTTAAGTATTGACCAAACTATAGTTAAGTGTGATGAAGGCTAAATCCAGAGGCCTTTGGAAATTTAAAATATATGTATATCGTCTGAGGAATCAGAAAACTTCTCTATAGAAAGTAGTTTTGAAGCAAAACAGACTTCTTACTGCCTCCCCTAGTGATTCTGACTCATTAGGCCTAGGTTTGGGTGGGGAATATGTATTTTTGAAATCTTCTGTAGGTCATTTCTTTAAGTTATTGAGATGGCATTATGTCTGGGGCTTAAAAGAGGCGAGTGATAAGAGATGAAGGCAGAGAGGTAATCGACAGATTGTAAGCCATTCTGAAAGGTTTTGGACCTTAATCTTAGGTAATAGGTAGAAATAGGGATTTTTTTAACTTCAAGCTATCTTTCTAAATAGTGACAAATATTATAGCCTTGTTTGTTCCTCCATAGCAGTTCTCATTTTCATTCCCAGCTTCTTTTCTTTGATGAGTTGCTGTGAACCTCCTCTTCCTAAGCAGGATATAGATATCAAGGAGGCTGGAGAAATAAAAGTTAAAAACAACAGTAGCATTGTATCTTCTCTGAGTCCTAAAATGGTGTCTGCATTTTAAAGCTTGGTAACTTTCAGTAGAGGTCTAGAGAGCTGATTTTGTATTTTCTCAAGTGAACGGAGTTTGAAGTGACCTCTGTCTACTTAAGTTTTCTAGATACCTAGAATCATGACACATATACAAACCCAAAAGTACAAGATATATAAAATATAGAGTTGCACTTTGGAATCAAAAAGTGAAACATTTAGAAACCCTAAAGATTCAAGATTCTAATATTTTGAAAAAATAATAAAATTTTTTTATAATGTAAGGTATAGTACTTATAATCCTATGTTTATTACTTAGGTATGTATCCCATATATGAAATACTCTGAGCAAGCCATCACATTTAAAGAAATATTTTGCATAAATACAAATGTTAGGTGAATGAACAATCACCATAGAAACATTCATTGCTATTTTTTAATTGTAAAAAGTAGAACAAAAAAAAGGATAGAAATGATACAGAATTAAAAAAAATAGTAGGAAATTAACACTAGTTAATATATTGCATGTTGTTATCTTAAGAGTAGTTGTTGAGATTACAAGATTCAGGCATAAAAAATGATCAAACAATCAAACAGTGAAAGCCCAAACTGTTCTTTCTGATGAACAGAGAGAGATTGACAGTATAGTTATCTATCTTGTATATTATACATACATACACACATATATAGATATATATTTTTTCCCTTCTTCCTTTTCTCCTTTTCCCCTATCCCAGTTGTTCTTTCTTCATTGCCATTTCTAAAGGATAAAACCTACTGTACATAAAAAATAGGGTACTTAGCTAGGCATGGTGGCACACTCCTTTAATCCCAGCACTTGGGAGGCTGAGGTAGGTGGAGCGTTGTGAGTTTGAGGCCGGTTTGGGCTACAATGTGAGCAAGGCAGACCTGAACTACATAGTGCGACCCTGCCTCAAAAAAAAAAAAAAAAAAAAATAGGTCTGGGAGTTTGGCTCAGTAGCTTAAGCACCTGCTTGGCAGGTGAAAGGTTGTGAATTTGATCCCTGGCACTGAAAAAAAAATTGGGTTACTTGTAAAATAACAAAGTGAGCATTATTAACAGTGTAAAGGAATTATTCTTTTTATTAAAAGGAAATGTAATGTTGCCTGCTATTAGCTTTAGTTTACAAGTTGTAATATATAATTGCTAAATCAGAAATTCTAATGAGTTTATGTATGTGGAAATGACTAGTTGTAAATATTCTATGAATTGCTACCCTACTGAATTTTGTTTTTTATAGTAGTTTTTCTGTGTGTTTTTTTTTAGTTTTTCTGATATTGTTGCTATAACAGCTGTAAGTAGTGACTGTCTTATCTTATTTTGTAATATTTGTATCTAATTTCTTTGTTTAGTTTTATTGATGTATTAGTGCCTTAAAACATTTTATATCAGATCAAATGTCAACATTGCCATTATGATGCACAGTAACTAATTTTATGCTCAATTAAAACATTTACTCAGAATTTAATAGGCACTAAGTGAGGGATATGGATTTGCTTCTTCTTCGTATCACCCACCTAGCCCACTATCATTTACTAGCTTGTAACCTGTGAGTCTTACCTTTCACATTTGTCAAATAAGAGTAATTATACCTATTCTTTATGAGAAATTAAATGAGATTATATATAAAGCCCTGAACACAGTGCCTCATACCAGTGGCAATTATTCATTCATTTAATTGAACAAGTGATTAAGTATTGAGCTAAGCAATTAAGAATCTGATGAGAGCAAAAATGTGCATGACAGAAAGAGAGCTATTAGTCAAGTGGAGGAGTAAGTACCCCAAAGGGAGGGAACACAATTCTGTATGATGATAGCAACATAAAAACCTAACACCAGTAAACTCAGGGAGGGTGTCTCTTGAAAGATATTAACAGAGGTCTGAAAATTGTTTAGGAACTAATAGATACATGTGAGATGGCAGAAGTGAAGTTCATGTAGAGAGTGTATTATGTGCAGATGCCCTCATACAGGAAGGTGCGCAGCTATTTCTCAAATGAATAAAACAGAACATCCTGCCACTACAGTTGAAGCAAAGCAAATACAAGTAAGGATATAGTGTTTATTTCTTTTCTTTTCCTTTTCTTTTTTCTTAAATGTTATTTTAAAGAGCATAAAAACAAACAGAATAGAATAAAGCCAATCAAAACAAAGCAATGAAAGCAATTCAGAACTTCAAGATAATAGGAAATCAACAATGGCTACCATGATGTATCATGTTATCTTCAAAACAACTGTCCAGAACATTAGACATAGGAATGTAAGGTTAATCAAACAATGTAAGAACTAAGTTGGTTCTTCAGTTGTTATCTATTCAGGAATTTCAGGTGTGTGACTTCTAATTTATACTGTATCTGTGTCTCCTGAACTTGTTCTGTGTGAGCTGGAGGTCTGAGATTGTATTTTGCTGCTTGTCTTAGTATTTTCTTGTGTTCCTCTGGATCAGCCCATCACACCATCCCGAATGCTTCCTGCATTGGCTGCCAGTCCCTTGGTGTAGTGAATTGGACTCAGCACCTGGGGTTCTCCCATCTCGGGTTCCTGGAGTGGTGAAGAGGCATGGAGCGGTGGTTTACCAATGCTCCGCCAGTGGTGGTGGGACCTTGGGGCCTGACTTTTTCTCTGGGCCCACATTGGGCTCCCCACATCTCCAGGCTGGTGGCATATAGCCTTGGGGCATGATTTCTTCTCTGGGCTGGTACTGGGCTCGCTGGATCTCTTCCAGCTGCTGGCACATGGACTTCGGGCATGGCTTCTTCCTATTAAGTCCATTTGTTCACAGGTTTGGTTAAGCTCTGATACTGCTGTTCTGATTTTCTGTCTAGTTGATTTACCTCTCTCAACACAGTGGGCTGTTGAGGTCTCCCATTACAGTTGTGTTATTTGTTATTGCTCATTTGATTTTCCATGTCTACTAAGAACTTTCTTATACAGTTGGGTGCTCCTGTAATTGGTACGTATATATTTATGATTGTTAAGGCATTCGTGCTGTCTCCAGCTTTCTCATTGACCCCAATCAATCTTGTGTTATTCCTCTTTGCTTCATCTTATAGCTGTTGGATTGATTTCTCATGGTTTCTTGCTATTTTTAAGTTATCTTTCTTTTTATGATCACTAGCTGCAATTCTGTCTTCAAGATCTGATATTCTGTCCTTTCCTTTGTTGAATGTATTGCATATACTTTCAATGGAGGTTTTAATCTCCTGAATCTCTATTTGGATCTACTTCACGGATTCCATTTCTCTCCTATGTTGGGCATTTTTTGTTTCCATCTTTTTCTAAGCTCATCTGTTCTTTTAGTTGTGGCTTCTCTAATATCTTAGATTTTAAGCATCATTTCTTTTTGTACTTGAGAGATCATTTTTCCTATGGCCTTCTCCATTGTTTTTTTCACTTCTGTTGTTATCATTTCAGAAAGTTTCAGTGTTTGACTTCCAACTTTATCCATCTCGTTGAGTTCCAGGCTTGTCCTTTGTGGGCTGGGGGTTTGGGGCCCCACCTTGCCTCTGCATCTTGCCATTCTCCACCTTCTCATTTTTCTTTTATTTTGTCTTCTCTGTTGATGCCTGCCAACCTCCTATGATATATAGCTCTACCAGTAGCATTGAGGCCTTTCTCAAGGAGGAAAGGAGATATCCTTTCCTTAGGGATATCCTCCAGATGTAGTCAGTTCTTTATAGCTATCCCAAGAACCTACCTTCTTCTAGTGTTTACAGTTCTGTGGTAATGTCCATGTTATATCCCAGGAATGTGCTGGGTGTGAATGTGATCTTGGTCTCTGGATGTAGGGGTGGGACTGGTCTTCTGTTGGTGTTTTCCCCAGTCCAACTACTGTCTCCTCGCTGCTGCTTCAGACACTTCTATGTTACCAGCCTCACTGATTACTTTGCCCTCCAAAGCTGTCTGTGCATCTGTGTGCCAGGCTGTCGTCTTGGGTCTTGGGGTTCCCATTGGTCTTACATTCTTCCAGCTGGTCCTGCCACCTGGCGGGTAATGGAGGAGACTGGGAGCGAGAACTCATTGTCTTCCAGCCAGTCCGGCCATCAGGGATGTAATGGAGGAGGCCCAGAGTGCGAACTGTCTTTCAGCTGGCATGTCTCCTTTTTCTTTCCTGTTTTTTTTTTTTCTTCCCAAATCCACTTTATTTTAAGGTGAAAAACAAACAAACAAAAAAAACTAAAATGAAATTTCAAAACATGTCAATTGGGGTAACAATGGTACATACACTGCACATTATCATCTCCGGGTCATTCACCCAGAGCACAAGACATCTGCATTTCTTCAGTGAAATGTAACTACCCTAACTAGTTTTTTTATATACATACATATATATATATATATATATATATATATATATATATGCACATATACATACGTTGTTTCATTCACACACTAGTGAGACAATATGATGTTTACATGTGTGTATCTTAATTTATTTCACCTATGAGTATGGTCTCAAGTGGCATCCATTTACTTATAAAAGTCTCCAGTTTTTCTTTATGGCTGAGTAGTACTCCATTGTATAAAGATGCCACATTTTTTAATCCATTCTTCAGTCGATGGCATTTAGGTTGTTTTCAAGATATAGCTATTACAAATTATGCTGCTGTAAACTTGATCTACATATATTGCTTTGGTATGTTGTTTTTAATTCTTTTGGGAAGATACTCAGAAGGGGAATAGTTGGGTCGAGTGGAACATCTAGTCCTACTTTTTTGAGAAATCTCCACACTGATTTCCACAGTGGTTGCACCAGTCTGCACTCCCACCAACAGTGGAGAAGGGTTCCTTTTTCCCCATAGCCCCTCCAGCATTTGTTATTCATTAATTTCTTGATACTAGCCATTCTTTTCTGGGGTGAGGTGGAATCTCAGTGTTGTTTTACTTTGCATCTCTCAAATGACCACTGATGTTAAACATTTTTTCACATTTTTATTTGTTGTTTGTGTATTTTCATCTGGGAAGTGTGTATTAATCTCAGATGCCCACTTTTGGATTGGGTCTTTAAATCTGGGAGGACTGATTTTTTTTTTTTTTTTGAGTTCTTTGTATATGTTCTCGACAGTAATCCTTTGTCTAAGGAACAGCTGGCAAATATTTTCTCCCACGTTGTGGGTTGTCTCTTTATTCTGTTGGTGGTTTCTCTTGCTGTGCAACAGCTTTTCAATAGGGTGAGATCCTAGTTGTTGATTCTTTGTGGTAGTTCCTGTGCAGTCGGGGTTATGTTCGTAAGTCTTTGCCTATATCAATGTCTTCAAGAGTGTTACCTCCTCTGTCTTCCAGCAGATTTAATGTTTCTGTTTTAATATTAAGATCTTTGATCCATTCTGATTTTAGCTTACTGCATGGTGAAAGATACAGGTCCAGTTTTAATCTTCAGCATGTGTGAGCCAGTTTTTCCAGCACCATTTATTAAAGAGGCTTTCTTCCAGTGAATGTGTTTGGCACTTTTGACAAAGATTAGGTGACTTAGTGTGTCTGGAGTTGTTTCTGCATCTACTAATCTGTTCCATTCATCTTTGGGTCTTTTTTTTTTTTCCCAGTATCACCCTGTTTTTATCACAGTAGCTTTACAGTATAATTTCAAGTCAGGGGTTGTGATACCCCCTGTCTTGTCTTTGTTGCCCAGAATTGCGTTTGCTATTCTAGGTCTTTTCTAGTTCCAGAAGAATTTTCAGATTGTTCTCTCTAATTGCATGATATGCTATTGGAATTTTGATTTGGATTGCGTTGAATCTGTATAAAAGTTTTGGAAGTATGGCCATTTTCAGTATATTGGTTCTTCCTACCCAAGAGCATGGAATATCTCTCCATTTTCTAATATCCTGTTTAATCTCCTTTTTCAGAGTACTGTAGTTTTCAACGTAGAGGTCTTTTACATCCTTTGTTAGATTGATTCCTAGGTGTTTCATTTTTTTGGGATGCTATTGTAAAAGGTGTTTCCCTGATTTTTCTCTGAGTTTGTTATTCGTGTACAGGAAGACTGTTGATATTTGACTGTTGACTTTGTATCCAGCTGCGTTACTGAATTTGCTTATTAAATATAATAGTCTTTGGTGGAGTTTTTGAGGTCTTCTATGTAGAGTATCATGCCATCTGCAAATAATGATAGTTTAACTTCTTTCTTTCCTGTCTTTATTCCTTTTATTTCTTTCTCTTGTCTAATTGCTCCTGCTAAAGTTTCCAGGACAATGTTGAATAAGAGTGGAGACGGTGGACATCCTTGTCTTGTTCCTGATTTTAAAGAGAAAACTTTCAGTTTTTGTCCATTTAGTATGATGTTGGCTGTTGGTTTGTCATAGATGGCTTTTATCAGATTGAGATAAAGACCATCTATTGCAATTTTCTGTAGGGTTTTTATCATGAATGGGTGCTGGACTTTGTCAAAAACTTTTCTGTATCTATTGAGATGATCATATGATTTTTGTCCTTGGCTCTGTTAATATGGTATATTACATTTGTGGATTTACATATGTTGAACTATTCCTGCATCCCTGGGATGAATCCCACTTGATCATGGTGTATAACCTTCTTGATTTACTGCAGTGTGTTTGCCAATATCTTAATGAGATTTTTTGCATCAGTGTGCATTAGGAAGATTGGCCTGTAATTCTCTTTCTTAGTTGGGTCCTTCTCTCGTTTTGGTATCAGGGTAATGCTTGCTTCCAGGAATGAATTTGGAAATACTGCTTCCCTTTCAATTTCATTAAAGAGGTTACGAAGTAATGGTGTCAGGTCTTCTCTAAATTTCTTGTAGAATTCAGCAGTGAATATGCCAAGGCCTGGGCTTTTCTTTTTTGGTAGGCTTTTAATTACATCTTGGATTTCATTGACTGATACTGGTTTATTAAGGATTTTTATGTCTCCTTGACTCAGGTTTGGTAATTCATATGTATCTAGGAATCTGCCCATTTCTTATTAGAAGTTTTCAAAGTATGTATAGATGATCTGAATTTCTTAAAGATCTGGTGTGATTTCACCCATTTCATTCCTAATCGTGTGGATTAGAGTCTTTTCTTTCCTTTTCTGGGTAAAATTGGTTAAACGTTTGTCAATTTTATTTAATCTTTCAAAGAATCAACTCTTTGATTCATTGATTCTTTGTATTTTTTCAGTCTCCAGTGTGTTAATTTCTTCTCCAATCTTTATAATTTTCTCCCTTGTACGAGCTTTTGGTTTAGCCTGCTCTTCTTTTTCTAGAAGTTTGAGGTTAAACATTAAATTGTTTATATGTGTTTGCTCTGTTTTCCTGATACAGATATTTATTGCTATAAATTTTCCTCTTAATACTGCTTTCATTGTATCCCACAAGTTCCCGTATGTTGTATTGTCATTATCATTCAACTGTAAAAACTGTCTATTTTCTTCTTTAATTTCATCTCTGACCCATTGGTTGTTCAGTATGGTTTAGTTTAATTGCCATGTGTTTATGAAGTTCTTGTGGTTTCCTTTGGCATGGATTTCTAGTTGCATTGCACTGTGGTCTGATAGTATGCATGGGATGATTTCAATTCCTTTGCATTTACTTAAGTATGTTCTGTGAGCCAGTATATGATCTGTTTTGGAGAAGGTCCCATGTGCAGCTGAGACGAATGTGTATTTTGATGATGTGAGTTGGAACCCTCTACAGACATCTATTAAGTTCATTTGTTCAAAAGTTTGATTTAGTTTTAATGTTTCGTTATTGATTTTTTGTCTGCTTGTTCTATCTTTTTGTGACTGAATATTTAGGTCTCCAATACAATTGTATTAGTGCTTATTTAATTGTTCATGTCCACTAGTAATTGTCTTATATAGTTGGGTACACTGGTATTTGTTGCATATATGTATTTATGATTGTTATCTCTTCCTCTTGGATTGTTCCCTTTACGAGGATGTAGTGACCTTTATCTCTCTTTAACAGTCTTGGCTTGAAATTCACTTTGTCTGCAAATAGAATAGCTACCCCTGCTTTGTTTTTGGGTTCCCATCACATGGAGTATTATTTTCCATCCTTTGACTTTCAGTGTATTAATTTCTTTTTGAATTGAATTGTGTTTCTCGTATGTAGCATATTGTTGTATCTTGCTTCTTGATCCATTCTGCCAGTGTGTGTCTTTTGATTGGTGAATTGAGACCATTAACATTGATGGTTATAACTGGTATGTATGACTTATCTTTGTCATGTTATTTTCCTGTTGTTGGCTCCCCCCCGTTTTTTCCCCCTTCCTCTAATTTTTTGTCTTCCCTGGTAGATTCCTTCTGTTGGGGTTCATGGAACTGAAATCCTTTCATGTCTTTCTAGAATGTCCTTCATAACATTTTGGAGTGCTGGTTTCATGATCATAAATTTCCTCAGATGTTCTTTGTCATGGAAGTATTTTATTTCTTCATGAATTTTAAGATAGTTTTGTGGGCTACATCAATCTGGGTTTAAAATAATTTTTCTTTAGAATTGGAGCACTTAACTCCAAGCTCTCCTTGACTTGAGAGTTTGTGCTGAGAAGTCAGCTGTGATTCTGATGGGCTTACCTTTATAGGTGATTTGTTTGTTTTGTCCAACAGGTTTTAGGATTCTATTCTTGTGTTGAATTTCTGGATTCTTGACCATGATATGCCTGGCTGTTAGATTTTTTTTTGATCATTGCTAATTGGAGTTTTATATGCCTCATTTATCTGGATGTCAAATTGTTTTTCTCTACCAGGAAAGTTTTCTGTCATGATGTCTGTGAACATTTTTTAAATGTCATTTTTGATTGACTGCAGTCAATCTTTATTTATTCTTCTTTGTCTCATCTGGCAACTCTTGGATTGAGTCCTCGTGTTTCCTCGCTATTTTTGAGAAATCTTTCTTTTCCTGGTTGCTAACTGCAAGCCTGTCTTTAATATCTGAGATCCTGTCCTCATATTGGCTTAATCTGCTTCAAATACTTTCAATGGAGTTTTTATTCTTCTGAATATTTTCTTGAATCTGTTTTATAGATTCCATTTCCTTCCTATGGTGAGCTTCCATAATTTTCTTAAGCTCGTCTTTTTTTTTTTTTTGTCTGTTCTAAATATCACTAAGCATGGTGTATATTTTTTTTCATCTCTGTAGTTATCTAACATATTATTTTTGATTTGATTTTTTTCCAGAGCCTAATTCAATTGCTTTATTGTTACCACTTCAGAGAGTCCTGGTGGGTGACTTTCGGAGTGTCCCACCTCATTGTCCCCTGGATTTGCCTTTGATGAACTGGATGTCAGAGGTCGCATTTTGCTTAAATGTCTTCTCTTTTTTTTCTCTCTCTTTTTTTAGTTTAATTCCTGGGGTGATGCTTGTAAGTTGCGTATAGTGGGTTGCTTTATTGGTAGTATTTAGGACCCTTAAGTGATGACTACTTCTCTGAGGTATCTTCCAGATGTACTTGGTTTTTGAGTTTTGAGTCTGTTGGAATTTCTTACCTCTTCAGTTTTTTGGAAAGTTGTTGATTAGCCTAGCCCCTGGTTGTTTGGCACTGTGCCACCATATTTTCTGTGGCCCTTAGTGAATCTCAGTCATGGCATACCAGGACCAACAGCTGTGTGAAACAATCATGTCAATTTTGGTTATAGTGGTACCAGTAATATCAAACAGAGCCTAGAAAACAACAAACTGAGCTAACCCTTAATTTGCAACTTTCAACTATATGAACTAGATTTGTGATTATATAATAAAATGTAAAACAAATCAGAGAATTATATGCAATACATAAGTGCTTAATGTGTCAATTTTGCCCTTGAAGGTTAAAATTTAAAATGGATTAAGGAGAAAATAGGTAAATGGAAGAAGTGAAAGAGATTAGAAGTAAGGTTGGAGGACAAAGGGCGATCATACCAAGTTTGGGAAACTGTTGCAGAAGACTGAAGGAAAAGAGAGATGGAAGAGATAAGAGGAAAAACAGAACAGAAGCACACCCACAAAGAGGTTAGGAACCACTTTTACGCATATAAAAACAATGAAGGAGAAAGAGAAAAAAAAGAAAAACAAACCATCCATTTACAGGATTCTCTCTGGGTTCACTAGGAGAAAGCCTTGGCCCGGGAATTTAGCTCAGTGGCGTAAGTTCCTACCTGGCAAGTGTGAGTTTGTGAGTTTGATCACTGGTACAAAAAAACAAAACAAAAACAAACAAACAAACAAAAAAAACTAGTAGACAGCCTGTTGAGACGGAGTGCTAAATCGTGCTGATCCATCTCAGCAAGTTGGCAATAGCTTTTTGCTGGGGCAGTGGATAATCTCAGCAGGCCAGCCCCAAGACCGGACTCATTGGGCTTGCTGCAGTCCAAGCAGTTTCCTGGTTCTGTGGCCCGCTGGGAGCTGTTAGATAAAGCCCAGCAGCAGTTCTGGGTTCTGAGCTCAGCCCGCCCGTCTCCAAAATGGCTGCTGGTTAATTGCTCTGTCCTGCTGGAGGAGTAGGTACTCTCCACTCACCACTAGCCAGTGCAGCCCTTCACATCTGCTGCTCTCCTTCCCTGCTGGGTCTTCTACAAAGGCCTCCAGGGCCACCAGCTGGCACCATCACTGTGACCGTGCCTCTGCAGGTTCAAACAGCTCCTCTTCTGCGGTGAGTCCCGTCTAGGACAAGGTACCGCTGGTTACTGCCTTCTTCTTTGTTGGAGTTTTTCTTTTCACTCTCTCTATCGGCTTCAGTTTGTACTTCAGATTCTTCCTGGGTCCAGGGGACCCACTTCCCTCTTTTTTGTCTTCCTCATGGTGCTATATTCCATAATACAATGACTGTCAGAGATGCTGTTTTCTCTGTTGCTTACCACTCCACCATCTTCCTGGAAGTCCCTGTTTTTTTGGGCGGGGGGAGGATAGAGTCTCAGTGTGTTGCCAGACTGATCTTGAACTCATGGGCTCAAGCAGGCCTCCTGCTTCAGACTTGAGAAACTGAGACTATGGGTGAATGTTGCTATATCTAGCTAAGTATGTTTTTTTTTTCCTAAATATGTTTTCGAAGATAATGAGCCTCCTGCTTCAGACTTGAGAAACTGAGACTATGGGTGAATGTTGCTATATCTAGCTAAGTATGTTTTTTTTTTCCTAAATATGTTTTCGAAGATAATGAGGTAGACTACCTTTCATGGAGCATTTGCTATATTCATTTAATTTTTACAATTTAAGATACTCATATGGACATCTCCATTTTATACAGAAGGAAACTGAGAAGAAGGGTTAAGTGAGTTGCTAAATGTAGCACAGCTAATAAATGGCAAAATCTAGAAGCCTGGATTCAGAATCAGTGTTCTGAATTGTACTGTATTGTCTGAGGTGATTACTTTTGTATTTTGAACAGGGCAATCTAATACAGTGTGAAAAGTGGATTAGAGAATGACTAGAAAGAACATTAAGAGATGAGTTAAGAGGCCACTGCAGTATTACAGAAAAGGTAATTGTAGATGAAAGCAAGGCAATAGCAGGAGAGATGGAATAGAGTTGATAGCATATTATTGTACAAGATGAGTTTCTTCTGGGTAAATAAATGGAATATGAATGAACGAGTCACATATAAACATGACAGTATAAGGCTTTACTGTAAAGTATTTGTAAGAAACAACTGCTGAGTTATCTGTTGAAATAAAAACCACGAGGCAAATATAAACCTAGTTAGATTTACTTGTATTATTACTAACCAAGATTTTTATCTTAAGTACATGGTAGGAAAAGATGTTTATCTATAAAATAATAGGTTCTTTATGTTCATTCTACAAACTTCTTGGTGCACTTGATACTATGAAACTCATTGGTTTAAATATATAGTGACATATTATAGTACAAAACTATTAATGTTTCCTAGATATAGGAGTGAAGAAGAATGCTATTAATATAAGTGAATTAAAAGGAAGAGACAAGTCATGCTAAAATGAGACTCATATCCTTAGTGAGCAATAAAGGTCGATGGGCAGAGAGTAAATAATATGGCATAATTAGGAAAAAAAATCCATATTTCTATCTTAGATATCATCCTACCACTATATCTTACATTAATGCACTTTATGGTTGAAACATTTTTATCCCAGAATGCTAAAAAATATAATAAAAACTTTTGAAAATACTGTTTCTTTAATCAGTTCTGCTGCTGTCATTCTAAGACCATTGATATTTTATTGTTGGAAAAATTTTATTTTTAAAAATATCTGGAGCACACATAAATTCATTTTGGCTTTAGAATAATAAGCAAACTCTGTGAATTAAGAATTCTTCCTGCTGGGCATGGTGTCACATGCTTATAATCCCAGCACTCCAGGAAGCTGAAGCAGGAGGATTAATTGCAAGTTTGATCCTAGCTTGGGCAATTTAGGGATTTACTAAGACCCTGTTCCATAATTTAAATAAATAAATAGGCTGAGGATGTTGCTGAGTGTGAAGGCCTGGGTCTTTAGTACCCCCTCCCCCCATTTTTTTCCCATCTGGTTAGAGATAAGTGGAGAAATTATTGTTGTGAAATAGAAAACAATCTAAAGCAAATTGCAGGAAGTTATTCCATTCTGTTTCACTTTCAGAGAAGTTGAAACCAGGCTGAGCAAGATGCGTGTCCTGTCCTTACAGGATATCTGGAGCAGTGTATGCGAGTTGGAGTTTTTTGAGGAGGGCAGCAGTGTGGCTGGAGTTGTAAATCAGAGCCTAAGCAGAAAATGAACACCCTTTCCACAGAAGAAGGTGATAGGTTCAGTGGGAGTGAGACAAGATTGGGGAGAAGCTGTTTCCATTGCAGTGTGAGAGCCCAAGTGCAATGAGTAGCACAGCCAGCCTCAGGGTAGTGGAACCCAGGTGAGGCTTTGTGGATGCGGGGAGCACAGTGACATTAGCCTGATGAAGAATTCCAGTGTGGGAGCAGCAGTAATAGTCTTAAAAAAGTGATGTGAAACCTGTGTGCAAGTAGGAGATGGTACTTGAGTGAGGAGTGTGAGCAGTAACAGTGGGAGATTGGTTACACAGTGGGAATTATCCAAATGAGTATATTAAGGGTACAAGGAGCCAGCTTTGTTGGAGAAAGGGATTACAAATCAAAAAGGTATTCTTGTTAGGTTGGAATTGGAGATACTGACATAAACTTACGACTTTTGATTTATAGAGATACATCTAGAAATAAAGAGGTAGATGTATGTATGTCTTCATTGTTTTCATCTGTTTATTGAAAGTACCGTAAATAGAGGTAACCCAAATAGTAGTGAGCATATTAAGCATTCAAATTTTAGTGCTTCTGATTGCCTTTATTCCCTACAAGGAAACAAGAAATATAGCTGCCTTCAGGCTAGTGCAGGGAAAGTACAAGATGAATCCTTTGCCAGAAAGTTAAAAAATAGTCAAAGAATCATGGGGACATGTCACACACACACACACACACCAGCATAAAAGGGTTCCCACTGGCCAAATGGGACAATTTGAACATCTAAATAAATAATAATGAAAATGAATGATAATCCATGGAATAAATAGGAAGCTCTAAATCCATACTGATAATTACATTGAAAGTGTGGTGAAGAAAAAGATATTTCATAGTCTCAAAGTTAATCATGAAGGGAAAAAGAGTTACTTGTCTTTGGGGAAGGCTGACAGCACCTTAATCAATAATCGGTATCACCAATAATGGGACAAATTGAACTCGTGTCTCTTGATTAGATGTAAGACTCATAATTTCTGAACCAAGCACATAATCTGGATCTGTGGGATCAGCTTGTTAAATAAGCTGAAGTTGGTGGTCATTCTACAAAGTAACTGTCTTGTAACCTTCAAAAGTGTGAAGGCTATGAAAAATAAGAAAAGGCAGAGGACCTCTTTCAGACCAAGGAAAGAAGACAGGACAATGATAGTAACATCATTGTAAACCTGATCCTTTTACCATAATTGATATTATTTCCCTTGGAAGCATATGCAACTCCCTTAACCATCTCTCATTTTGCTTCATTTAATTTCCTGATTTTGATAGTTACATATTTATAGTAGTCTTCTTATAGAAAGTACACATTAAAGCACTTGGGGATGAGAAAAAAGCAAATGCAAGGTGTGAGAAATGGAGCAAGTACTGTACAGAAAGATGCATTATTGAAGAATTTGCTAATAAAGGAAGCAGAGAAATGGAGGCTAGATTGGGGTACAAGAGAAAGGTGCTTCTTGGGGTGGAGGAAAAAGGGACTCCTTGGGAGGTGTTATGGGATCTATGTTTATGAATGAGAAGGAATGGGAAGATAGTGCAAGAGAGGGTACAATTTCAAAAGAAGTATACTAGAGTAAGAAAAATGACAGGACAGTCCAAACACAAAGGGATTGATCAGAGGAGCAGTGAACAGTATAATTGAAAAAAAAATGCAGATTATAGGTTTATTAGAAAAAGATGAGTATGTTAATTAACTTTCATTTCTGTGACAAATACATGTGGTAAATCAATTTAAAGATAATTGTAAAAGTTTTTTTGCTTCACATTTTCAAAGGTTTCTGTCCATGGTTGGTTGACTTACTATTTTGGACCTGTGGCAAGGCAGTGTGTCTTGACAGGGGAGTATGGTGTAGCAGTGCTGCTCAACTCATCATGGTCAGGAAGAAAGTAAAAGAGAAAAAGGCCAGGGTCGCCACGTCCTCTTCAAGGTCATACCACCAGTGACCCATATTCCTTCCACCAGACCTCACCTTTTAAAGGTTCTATCGCTTCCTGGCAGAGCTACAGACTGACAATCAAATCTGTAGCCTTGGTGGAACATTTAAAATCTAAACCATAACAGTGAAACATTTATAAATAAATTGATTCAGTATTCCTAGTGAAAATAAGATCTAAATTAGCTGAAGGTAGGGAAAGCAGAGGCTTTATTGGTGGTTTCATGAGAAGCAGGAAGTGGCAAATAGGCACTGTAAAGCATAGAGTGAGCAGAGAGGGAACATGAAGGCACTCACAAGGTTGTGGAAAAGAATTTTTTTTCAAGTGAGACCTGTCAGTGTTATGGAAAACAGAGCAAACATGGGAAGAAACTGAGAAGGTTTAGGAGGCAGTTTATTACACCAGTGGACTTGACTGGGATCTCTCCCAAAGAGTCAGAGCCCTGCTGGTCAGGGTTTGGGGTCTTTTATGGGGAAATCAAGGGGGAGGTACAGAGACAGATTTAGTGCATTATGATTGGAGGGTTGAGTGACATCTTGGGTTGCTAAAGGTGTTTAATAAACATTTTAGGTTATATTGCAAGGCAATTAGCTATACAAAAATCATGGGTTACACAGAGGAAATATACTGTTACATTTTTTAAAATTTTTTTTAATTTAAAAGAAAATAGATACAGAAGATAGAAACAAAAAGCAAAAAAGACAACAACAACAACAACAACAGATCTGATACATTACACTGTAGGTTTACACACTGAGGTGGTTGAAGTTTGACAGTAGTTACAATATTGCATATTGTTACCTTCATAGGGGTTGATTATATTGACAGACATAGACATGCAAGGTTTATCAATTCAGGAATATTAACTTTTCTTTTTCAATAGCTAATGTGCTTAATAATACAGTTTTTTTTTAACTGTCTTATTTATGCTTATTTATAAATTTATGTCTTTTTCCTTTTCCCTTCCTTTCTTCCTTTCCCCTTAGAGTACCTCTTGTTATCATTGAAATAACTACCCATAATATCAGGACTAATTTAATCAAGCTAAATAGTTCAGAGTGAAACCAATAAAGGATAAAAGAATGGTCATACTTAAGAGAAACAAAAAAACTAAAGGATTCAACTAACAACAACATGTCCTATACTGTAAAATTATAGGTTTAGGAATTTAGATGGTTAGAATTTTACAGTGGTTGCAACATTGTATATCATTACCATTAAGGGGGCTGTTCAGATTGACAGATAAAGACATGTAGGATTGATCTGAGCATATGAATATCAACTGTTCTCTCTCACCAGTTAATGCATTTAGTAGTATAGACTTTTAAACTATCTTACGAATACCCTCATATAAAACTATGTCTTTTTTCCATAGCTTCCTTCCTCAGTTCCCCTTGTAATACCTCTTGTTGTCTTCAAACTAAATGCCCTTACCAATTGGCCAAGTATAGTCAAACGAAATAGTATTGAATAAAACCAATAACAAATAAGGTAATGGAGGCAATACATAGTAATGCAACGTTGGTTTCTATAATGCCTCATATTAGCTTCAAGGCAGTTGCCTATATCATCTGTTGTAACACAGACACACTAAGATAGGTTAAAATCCCTCAGAACAGAGCAGCGGAAGTAATACCTGGCTTTGAAGCAAGGTGATCATATATCATTGAAGGCTACCCTTATAAATTTTGTTATCTTTAAGATAGCTGTCTTTGTCATCATTTATGATAAAGATAGGCCGGTTGAGGTAGAATAGGATTAAACTAAACAGCTCATTGAAAACAATACTGGACTTAAATCCCGTTGATGGATTATTCATTTGTTTGCCCTGCTCGGTGGTATCTCTCTGTTGCTGTTTCTGGAGCAGTGGACTTCTTTATCTCTCTCTAGAATGTCCTTCAGTATCCTTTGTAGGGTTGGCTTGGTTGTCATAAATTCTTTTAATCGTTCTTTGTCGTGGAAGTATCTTGTTTCTCCGTTGATTTTAAAAGATAATTTTGCAGGGTACATCAACCTGGGTTGGAAGTTATTTTCCTTTAGGGCTTGAATTATTTCACTCCAAGCTCTTCTTGACCTGATGATTTGTATTGAGAAGTCTGTCGTGATTCTGATGGGCCTTCCTTTGTAGGTAATCTGTCTCTTTTCTCTAAGAGCTTTTAATACTTTGTTTTTGTGTTGAATTTCTGGAATCTTGATTATTATATGTCTGGGTGTAGGTCTATTTTGGTCAAGTTTAGCTGGAGTTCTATATGCTTCAGTTATCTGAAAGTCTCTTCCTGTTCCCATACTTGGAAAATTTTCTATAATTATTTCTGTAAGTAGGCTTTTAATTTGATTTGTATTGACCCCTGCTTTTTCACTCACACCTTTTATTCATAAATTATATTTCCTTGGGTTGTCTTGCAGCCGTTGCACTGCCATTTCCAGATTTCTGATTATTTTTAGCAAGTCTTTTCTCTTTCTCTCCCAGGCTGCCATTTTTTCTTCGAGATATGAAAGACTATCTTTAGTTTCCTTCAGGTGGTTCTGCCAACTTTTATTGAAGTCTTTGAGTTCCTGGTAGTCTCTCTGAATCTGATTGATGCGTTCTAAGTCTTTATTTGTTTCATTCTCAATCTCCTTTGATTTTCCATCCTCCACCTTTCCGGCTATGTCTCCTTTAGAGGTGCTTAGGGATTGCCCTATTATGTATTTCATTTCAATTCTCAGTTGGGCTAACAGTGCTGCTTTAATTTCTTTTATAGCTTCATGGAGTTGTCTCCCCACTTCGGTTGTCATCTCCTCTGAGAGTTTAATTTTTGGACTCCTGACCTTTTCTGTGTTTATGTCTCCTGGATTTGTGCTGCTTATATCGGAGTCCAGAGAGTGCCCTCTACCTTTCTGTCTTGGCATTTTCCTGGGCTCTGCTGAGAGCCCGTGCTGGCCCACTGTGTTTCCCCAGCCAGCCTCCGCTCCACGGATGTCTGGTGCAGTGCGCGAGGATAGGGCCGCTCCCTGGGAACCCGTACAGGGCTGTCCGCCTAACTTCCTCTGTCACCCCCAGGGCCTGGTGTGGGCAAGGAACCATGCCTAATTAGGTGTGGTTCCGGTCTCAAGGTGGGTGCCTGTCCCTCGCTCTCCCTCAGGAGTGGGGGGTGGGGGGCTGGGGCCCACCGGGTTCACTCACTCGCCAGCTCGCGACCACCTCTTTCCACAATCGATCGCTGCCTCTGCCATCTCAACCACAGCCGCAGCAATTCAATTGCGCATTGCAAACACTTTAATCGCACCTTCCCAGTTCGAGTCTGCTGTTAATTGGATTCGGCTCTGGTCAGACGGGCCTCCACCTTTGTTTGTTTACTTCTTCTTTTTTTACTCTTTCCATGGGCTACAGTTCTCGTCCTAGACTCCTCTTAGGTCCAGAGGACCCATCTCCCTCCCCTTTCCTTCTTTCTGTTATTATATTATTTTATATTCCAGCATTTGGATGGTATATTCCAGGGAGTCTTCCTACAGTGGTGTTGTCTGGTCGGCCATTTTGCAGGAAGTCATCTATACTGTTACATTTTAAGGTACATTGTGAGGCCATCAGTTATACGAAGTCCGTAAAGATGGGTTACACAAAGGAACATTTTAAGTTACATTTTAAGACCTTCTGTTAGACAAGCTTACACAAAGGAAGGAACATTCTGTTATCAGGCTTGTCTGGATGGACTTGTCCACCTGGTTTTGGAGGGCATCCTTGGCAGGCTCTCTTGGCAGACTTTAAAAATTTAATTTCCCTTTTGTCGGTACTGGGGTGTGGTTTTCTTCAGCTGCATTCAGCTGTTAGATATGGGAACAGAAGAGGTAGACAGATGATTTTAACCAAGTTTCAGATTTTGTGAGAAGTGCGGCAAAATGAGAGAGAAGGGTAAGAGAATGGAGGATGCCTCCCAAGGGAGTGATTAGTCACTGACTAGTGATTACAGTAAGTTGCGACTTTATGAACATTAGAGTTGCAAACACTGGAGTTGTGTACTGTGTAAGACCCACTTTGTTGGGTTGTGAATGAATCTGACTTAAGTGTTCTCCTGGGATGAAACTTGTTTGTAAGTTTGGGATCTACTATAGTCCCTGGATGTTATGTCAGAAATAGGGACATTTCATTGACTTATTTACTTCTAAGGCTCTCTAGAAAAAAGGTAACTAGTTTTACTCTCCCTTGCAACAACTATTCAGACTTCCTGCAGTGTTTACTTTGCCTAGTACTTTGAACAGTACCTAGGAATCAAAAAAAAAATTGGCTTCTGTTATTTCTTT
Organism: Dasyprocta punctata; assembly: GCA_004363535.1. Lineage (NCBI taxonomy): Eukaryota > Metazoa > Chordata > Mammalia > Rodentia > Dasyproctidae > Dasyprocta > Dasyprocta punctata. The sequence continues at coordinate 25,431 of RJWM01007046.1, read as the reverse complement.
TTTATCATCTTACCTAGAACCTCATTACCCTATGGTTTATCCTTTGAGTCGGACCTAAAATTCTATTACATATGTGTCCTTCAGACCTGTGAGACCTCATAAATGGCACACCCTGCTTCTCCCACCTTCTCTCCCTGCTCAGGCCAGTTTCTCAGAGCATTCCTGTTCTCCTAGTTTTCAAATACTTGGTGGATTTCTGATCTCTGAAGTACCTGTATATCTTTTAGAAGAAATGTATACCAAGATTTTTCAGTCTTGGCACTATTGTTTTTTGGGTTTCATAATTATTTGTGGAAGGGGAAGCATGTTTCAGTGCATTGTGAGGTGGTTAACATCTCCCTAGCATTTACTCCCTAGATATCAGTAACTGTCCCTCTGCTCCATTGCTTGTGATAGCCAAAACTATCTCTAAATGTTGCCAAATGTTCCTTGGTGGAGAGGAATCAACACTGTCCTGGGCTGAGAACCATGTTGTAACTGATTATTTTTAAGTAGCAAAGGCTATGTGGACTGATTTTGTGTGTTTATCTTCAAGTCTAGCATATATCTATCTATGTATAAAAGACTTCTTCTTTTCTTTTCTTTTTTTTTTCCAGTCTTTTTGAGACAGGGTCTCGTTATGCAGTTCAGGTTGGCCATGTGCCTACTTGGTAGCCCATGCTGGTTTCGAACTCACAACGATCCTCCAGCCTCAGCCTCCCAAGTGCTGGGATTACAGACGTGCGCCACCATGCCCGGCTGCTCTTTAAATCTCTATTGCTCAGAAATACTTGTTATCTACTGCCCTAAATCAGAGGGACCTGGACTTTAAACCTCCAAAACCGTCAGCTAAATAAACTTCTCTTTAGCGTGGCTGGTATCTGATATTTCATGATAGTGACACAAAATCAAGTTGAGTGGTGCTTGGGATTCAGATATCTTGTTTGTTTTGTAGGACTCTAAGCGAAGGGTGTACGAAGAACAATACTTGCCCAAGAGCTACATAGCAATTGGATGGTTGTTTGTGGGAATAAGTGGTCATTTCTCCATCTAGGAAGTAGAGAAGGGGAGTGTACTGGTGGGGGTCCCACAATCCCCTTGTTACCAATGCTACCAATGATCTAAGGATCCAAAGGTTCCACCACCTCCTAGTAACACCGCCATAGGGACTAAGCCTTGATGTGGTCACTCAGATTATACTCAAACTATAGAACACTTCTACCTTTTCTTTTCTTTTCCCTTTTCTTTTCTTTTCTTTTCTTTTCTTTTCTTTCTTTCTTTCTTTTTGGATGGGGTACTGGGGATTGAATGTAGGGTACTGTTATCATTGAATTATGTCCTACCCTCCTTATTTTTGAGACAGGGCCTCACTAAGTTGCCTTCTGTCTGAAACTTTCATTGCCTCAACACACCAGATCAGACATTACTATTACCAAGGATTGCCGTAACTGCATCTAAGCTTAGAAGCGGTGTGGATCAACGTCTCTAAACCCAACTACATCAAAAACTGGGCACCTAACCCTGAGAGATTCATTTAATAGTTCTGGGATGAGGCCCAGGATTTATTACCTTTAAAGCTCTCTAGTGCTTCTTATCTAATGGTCAGTGTTTGAGAATCTTTACTTTTGACAGTATAAACTATTGATTCTCAAACACTGGTCCCACAGTAGTTGCTATACCAGTGTTGTATACTTGAGAAAAATAAGTGCTGATATGGTGAATAATTTTTTACATATTTTTTACTAGTATGTTTGTGGTAGATAATGATGACGTTCATCATGGGGACTTGGTACATGACACATCTTTTTTTAATCCTGTTTTCTTTTCCTTATATGGTGAATTAAAGGACTGCCTTATTCTGAGATTGAATCTTTGGGGGATAGGTCGATTTAAATTGTTTCTCTTATAAAATGATGAGTGGAGGTAACAATTTGTGTGTTTTCTTTTTAAAAGAAAAAAGTCAAAACAAAAACAAGATTGACAGTCTTTTGTCATGGCTCACAATATGATTTAATATTATACTGGTCCATGAAATACAGAAGTCCAAGAAGCTTTTGCTTTGGATTACTGAACTGCAAGGTTATTTACAGAGACAGGCAGTTTTTCCAAGAGCCAGTTTCCCCAGTTTTACTTAGCTGGCCACTCTTCCTGCTTTAACCATAGATCCATGATGGCGAATCTAAAACTTTCAATAATATAGTCTCCTGCGGCCTATGTGCCATAGGTTCACCACCACTGGCCTAGATAGCCTCAGAACTATGCATAACAGTTTTTAACTTGCAGAGTTAGTGTCTGTGGTGCAAGGACATTTAAACTCTGCCAGATGTGGGTACTACATGTTTAAAAACTTAATGTGTACAGCACATATTTTTATTCATAACATATTCTTTATTCTGTAAATCAATAAACTAATTTTTTGTGATTTTAGAAGGCAGTAAACACACAGCTGACTATATTCATAGACAGTGACTGGCTCGATACTTTTCACTGATCAGTTTTAATCAAATAAGTTTGAGTAAGTTTAACTATTACCAAGAATTACAGAAGTACAGTGTATTTAGAGTCTTAAGTCCCTGCTAAGATTTAGGTAGTAGTTCATTTAGTTTTCATTTTTAGTAGATAATGAAAGAGAATGTATTTTTCCAAGTCCAGTGAATACAGATGTTACATCAAATTTGCCATTCCGAAATTGCTGAGAGTGGCCTGGGTGTGGTGGCACACGTCTGTAATCCCATTACTTGGGAGACTGAGACCAGGAGTATTGCTGTTGAGTTCAAGGCCAGCCTGGGCTACAAAGTGAGTTCAAGGCCAACCTGAACTACATAATGAGGCCGTGTCTCAGAAAACAAAACAAAGAAACAAAGAAAAAGAAATCGCTGGAACTTCTGACACTTATGTAGCTATGTCTCAAAATTCCAGGAATACGATTTCTCCTTAATGGAAATTTAATTTTTACTTAGATTTTCTTTAATTCATAAAATCACATTAACAGGTAACATATCTGATGATTCAGACATCTTGAGATTTGCTTTTTAAAAGGCATCCATTGAAATTTAAAGTAAAGTGTTCTGCGTGTTTAATCTCAGCACTCAGGAGGATAAAGCAGGAGGATCATTGTGAGTTCAAAGCAACTGGAATGCATAGTGAGACCATGTTTCCCAAAAGACAAAACAAATCGAAATTTGTAACTGTTCTAAATGTTTAACTTCTTACCTCCCAACCAAGCAAGCCAGTTCTTCAGTTTATGATTTTGGTCAACCTTGGAACAGTTCACCAAAGAGAAATGAGTAAACCTCTCTAGTGTGGTAGCAACTTGATGTATCCACATAGCAACAGCAGCACCAGCAGCCTGATTCTGAATCACTGACACTTGACAGTGTTCTTGTTTTTTTTTTTTTTTTTTTGGCCTTATCAGGTAGAAACACATCCAACTTTGTAACCCTCACAAGTCACTTTAACTTCTGAGAATCCATTTCTCTATCTAAAAAAGGATAGTACCACCAGGGTTCTTGGTTAAGGTTAAATGAGGTAATGCATGTAATGTTTCTCCATATACTACATGCAAGTGTACTTTCCTTCAGATGTCTTCAGACTTTCTTACTGATGACTGTACAGGCCTTACAAGTTTGTCTCTCAGGATCTTTTAATTCTAAAACCTCCTAATTTAAAGAACCAGCCCATTAATCTCTGAGCAACTTTTTGCCTTAAAAAGTTTCAAATTGTATTTCAAATCTTCTAATTAATGTAGGAGCAAATAATAGTTCAGGTAGAATGGTTAAAAACAATTCATAATCCTGGTTGTTTCCTCTGATACATGATGTAATTAGTTTTTCTTGTGTTACCACAGAAACCATCTTGTAAGTCCTGTGGGAGAAACACATAAGGGATAAGCAGTTGAAACCTACCTCCTTGGGCTGGAATGTGGCTCAGTGGTAGACTGCTTCCCTAGCATGTAATAGGCCCTGGGTTTGATCCCTAGCACCACAAAACAAAAACATGAAAAAATAAAGCAGAAAACCTCTGAAATTTACCTTTTTTTGTTGTAGGTATTCCTTTATAACCAAGTAACCTTAGTGTTTCTATATGTAGAACAAACTTCTAAATTTCTTTATAAGCATTTAGGTAGGCCCTGGTTGTTCATGTATGTGTTTTTGTTTGTACTAGATGTTTTAGGAGCCATTTGTTGGATCCTGTTGCATGAATGCTTTAGTAAATGCAACTTAAAACCCAGACTTCATTATTTTTGTCTTATTTTCACTTCTCTTTCTTGATGGTGGTGTTGAGACAACATACTGCTATTGCTGACCAAGAATTTGAGATTGTCCCTCACCCTCCTAGAGTGCTGGAATTCAGGCGTGCACCACCACATGTGGCTTTATTTTCCTTTCTTCTTAGTTGTTAAACCTTCCTCCACTTACGTACTTTTCTCCTAATATACTTTTTAATTGTTACTCTGAACATACGATGTGTTTCACATTAGCAAACAAACTATTCTTTTTCTACTGACAGCCATTTTGGTATAGATACTAAAGGCCCAGCTAAGAATTCCAAGAGTGTGCCTTAAACTTATTTCATAGATATAATACTTACGTGTACTTCTTCATGCACCGTATTACTCTGGTGCTGTATTAGGAGTTCAAAAGAATTGTTCTTTAAAAGCCTGAAATTTTAGCTGGGAACAGTGGTACATGCTTGCAGTTCCAGCAGGATTGCTGTGAGCTCAAGGCCAGCTTGAACCACAGTGAGACAATGTCTCTGAAACACAGTGTGTACAGTATGGAAATGCTGGACCAATGAATGGGTGACTTACCACCTGGAAGAACAGAGCATGATGGCACAAGATTTCACACTCACAATGGCACATAACTAGAAATTTATGAACTGTTTATTTCTAAAATTTCTCATTTAGTATTTTTAGAACACAGGTAACTGAAACCATAGATAATAAAGGACAGCTGTATCATCCCCCTCAAACATATTTTAACCCTGAGACCAGGAGTTGAAGAGCAGAACTAGCCTTTATGTATGTTTTCATATTTTTAACATGAAAATTCTCCAGAACAGTACTATGCATCCCTTTGCATACTCCCTCTGATTTCTTAGCTTTCTTGCCCAGTAGGTTTACTCTTCTTTTTAGTCTGCTTTTCCCTTTCAAGACTCTTCAGCTATTTTGTTAAGTGTAAAGCATGTATGAAATCTAATCAGAAGTCTTATGTCTAGGAAAAACTTCAAAGATCAGCTTATTTACAGATGTGGAAACTGAAGCCTAGAGATTAAACTATTTGCCCAAGGTAACAGAGCTAAGTAATAGAGCCAAATCAAAGCTCTAGAAGTCTTAATTAGTTTTTCCTGTTTTGCTGCTTCAAATCAGTTCACTTAGCTAAGTAAATATTTTTACACTGTACTTATATAGAAAGCAAACGCGCTTCCTCAGTCTAATCTAATCTGAAAGGATACTTAGTTGTTAGTATATTTGTGGGAATAAATTCAAAGAGTGACCTCACACTATTCTTACCACATAATTATGTTTAAATGTTGAGATAATTTAGTTCTATCTACATATGTTTTATATTTTTGAAAGAAGCAGAGCTGACTCAAGACAATTTTATGGCTTATTTTTATAAGTAGTATTGGAAAAGCTTAACATTTAGAATTAAGAAATACGATTAATGAAGTAAACTAAATTTTACATGACAAAAATATTTACGCTAATCAAATCAGAAGTCTCCATGCTTCAAAAGTGTGAAAATATACACAAATTAATGCATGATTTAGCTGTTTTATACCTTTTTTTATATGACTTATAGTGATGGCAATACTGTTGGGAAGCATCACGTAAATGAATTCTCTTGCACATGAACACAAGCTAGGCATTCTGAACAATATCATTTTGAATTTATATGGCAAATTTTTATCCTCTGTATATGATTCTATAAGTTGTAATTCTTTTTTTCAGCCTCAAAACCATCCTGTAACCTGGTAGGATAGTTGTTGCTTCAAGCTTTTATTTCAACATAGTATTACTATGCATACTGCTTTAAGTGAGTACACAATGTCAAGGTTTTTTTTTTTAATTTTATTGTGTTTCAGAGACAAAAAAAAAATCTTGTATAAATATTTTAATTCTGAATTTACTGAGACATCATGAGATTACTACAAGTTACCTTTGGTTTCTACAGTTACAAGAGGTGCTCAAAGTGTTGGCCATTAGCTTCCAGACATTTATTAGTATGGCGAACTGCTGCTTGGGTAACCTTGGTCACTGAGATTGCTGCACATATATTTTCAGTATTTACTCTTAGGGCCCGCAGTATAGTAGATTTTCTGTGAGATATGACATCTTCTGGGGTCCCCCATATGAGATAAAGCCACCTGTTGAAAAAAAATCTTACTATTTTTCTTTTCCCGAACTGTGTATACATTTTTTTGGGTGTGTGTGTATGTGTGTGCGCGCATGTGTGAGAGTATATATAGAGGTCGATGCTATTCATTGTTTCAGGCATACACTGGGGGTCTTGTGGTGTATTCCCTCGAATAAAAGGAGATTGCTGTACTGTGTTGCTAACTGGTGCAACTGCAAAGAAGGTGGTTGGTTGAAGGGTGGTAGGCATCAAGGACAACATAAAAACAGATGACTAGAGCATCTGAGTAAGGGGTAAAGAGTATACCATGTAGAAAACTAGATTTAGAATGGCTTATTGTAAAGTGTTGTTCTGGCTTTCCCTATAGCTGACTCCTCAAGAATCACACAGAGCTGAATAATAAAATAATGTGAAACAAAAGGGAAAGTCGGTATAAACAACTGCAAAATGAGAGGGCCAGGTGAGAAGATGGATCATCAATGTAGATGAGGCAGTATTGTTGGAAGTTACAGAATCAGATAAAGATGTAGATAATATACACATTTCACACAACAGATATGTTCTAATAATAGGTAAGATTATTTTGGACCAAATTAATTGGCAAGTTTACAGGGATTCTACAGAAAGCAATTAGTTTATAATTTCATTTTTTGGTAAATACAACACTTATGTGTTGAGTATGCCAGAAGACATAAAATTCATATATTGTAAGAGGTTAAAATATGCAAATCTGACCAAAAATTTTGTATTTGCCGCTTTGTAATGTATTTTATTTATATATAAATGTATTTTATATTTTAGTTTCATGGATTTGTTTAGTTACTGAACATTCTCAAAATTTAAAAACACTAACATTAAAATTTAATATTAAGTGAAGTAAATGCCAAAATAAATACTGCTATTTAAATTGACATTAGTATTAAATGAAATAAATACTTTTGTAGTAGAAACTGTATATATTCATTGTATATACTCTAGCATGTTGGCATATTTTGTAGTGTTATAGTTTAGATTTAGAATGTCCTCCAAAGGCTCTTGTATTGAAGTCTTGGTCCCCAGCTGATGGCACTGTTAGGTGGTGGTGGAAATTTTAGAAGCTAGGGACTAGTTGGAGGGGGTGGTTTACTGGTAGGATGACTTTGAAGGGTATATTTTGTTCCTGAAGCCATCCTGTCCTCCTCTTCCTGGCTGGTGTGAGGTGAGCAGCTTCTACCATAGTGTTTCTGCCTCACCACTGACCTAAGACCAGTAGAGCCAGTTGATCATGGACTGAAACCACTGAAACTGTGAGCCAAAAATAAAATATTTTTTAATGTTGATTTTCTCTGATATTTTGTCATGTGACAAAATGGACACATGCAATAAATAAAAAAGAAAAATATGTAATAGCACAGCATAAACTGTGCTTTCGATTTGAATATTTAGAGAACAGAGACCTTTAGTGAATTCACTTACCTTTAGATGTGTACAGAATAAAAGTTTAAAATTTTTGTAACTTACCTGCAAATAATTTATACCAAACCTTGTATGTTATTTGTTCTCTATAAATTTGTAGCTTTTTTTTTTTTTTTAAGAACCTGGCCTAGAAGCACACACCTGTAATTATAGTACTCTAGAAGGCTGAGGTGGGAGAGGATGTCAAGTTCAGCTACATTCTGGCATCTTAGTGACTTAGTGAGACATTGTCTCAAAAAAGTGATGCAACTGGGAGTGGTGGTGCAGGCCAGGGTTTGGGAGACTAAGGCGGGAAGATCGCTGCAAGTTCAAGGCCAGCCTGGGCTACCTAACGAGTTCAAGGCCAGTCTGAACTACACAGTGAGACACTATCTCAAAACCTCCCCCACGCCCAAAAAAAATAAAGCATGAGGGGTTGGGTATGTAGCTCAGTGTAAGGACCCTGGGTTCAGTACTCATCAAAGAAACTGTCAAGTATGGCTTAGCTACTGTATTGGGTGATATACTATGTACCCCCAAGTCCTCATCTACTTTTGATGGGGCTTGCTTGTGATCTGTTGTCTAGTGCCAGGATTGATGATGTGAGTGCTGCACCCGCCCAGGGGTGGAGCTGAGATACAGTGTAAGGGAAGGCAGGTCTTCCTCTTGCAATTCCCCGCTTCCGCCTGCTCTCTCTCGCCAGCATGCCTTGCTGTTTTGGCAGCCGCCATGAACAGCAACCCCACCACACCGTGCTGCCGTGGAGCCAAGTAAGTATGGACTGAAACTTCCAAGAAACTGTTAAGAAATAAACCTTTCCTTCCTTAATTTTGGGTGTCAGGTATTTTGTCTCAGCAACGAGTAAAAAGTAACTGAGACAGCTGCAAACCTCATCAGTTTTTTTCTTTTTATACATAGTGAATTTTTTAAAAAAAAATTAGTTTTTTTTGTTTTATCTAAAAAGATGACCACTGTTTTTTAAAAGTTGTTACATTGGACAGGGAAAATCATTTGCTAACAGAAAGAAGAGGTCATGTGCATTCTAGAGGGTTTTATCACTAGTTAATAGCCCATTGTTTTTTAGTAGAATTGTAGAACACACAGGAGTTTTGTATTCCTCATATCATAACCGTTTGGTCGGTAAGGATAGAATTTAGAAAATAATCTACTTTTGGGTAGTTATCTGTTATTTTTGGGCAATGAAAAGTATAGGCTTAGCTATATTTTTCTATTTCATCTGGACTGATTTTAAAATTAGTATTGAAAAATTATGTATTCCTGTCTTTATATAGTTCTTCCCTCCTGATTGCTTTCCTTCTAGCTTTTAGGCATCCATATCCTACCTGTCTTTTAAGATGGAGTGGAAAATGTTTCCTGATAGCTAACATTACATTGAGTAGTAAAATAACGAGTTTTTCCTTTAAGAACTGAAATAAGACAAGAATATCCACTTTTATCACTTGTATTTGGCATAATGTTGGGAGTTACAGAGCAGTTTTGGCCAAGAAAACAAAAGCAAAATCAGGAAGAAGTAAAATTATTTGTTACACACATCATGATCTTATATGTAGGAAACCTTAAATACTTCCTAAAGAACTTTTAGAATAAGTAAGCTCAGCATGCTTGGAGAGTAAAAAACAAACAAACAAACAAACAAAAAAACCCGTGCACAAAAATCAGTTGCATTTCTGTATACTAACAACGAACGATCTGCAAGGGAGAGTAAGAAAACATGTATTTATAATGGCATAAAAATAATTTGGGCTAGGCTTGACCAAAGAGGTCTAACACTTCTATACTGAAAACTTCAAAAGACTGCTGAAGTAAGTTAAATAAATTTGAATACATTCATGTTCATGGATTGGAAGACTTAAGAGGTTAATTATATCCAAAGTGATTTACAGATTCAGTGTTATTGCCAGCAGAATCTCAATGATGTTTTTTGCAGAAATAGAAAATCCATCCTAAAATTATGTGGAGGACCCTGAAGAGACAAACAATCTTGTAAAACACAGAATAAAATTGAAGAGTTCACAATTCATAATTTCAAAACTTGAGTGTGGTATTGGCATAAAGACAAATATAGACAGCAGCGTAAGATAACCCAGAGTAAATCCTTATATATATGATAAAGTGATTTTTGACAGGTGTGCCAAGATTATTCAGTGGGAGAAAAGGATAGTCCATTAACAGTGACATTTGCAGTTGGGAAAACTGGATGTCTATATGCAAAAGGTTGAAATTAGACTTTTATCTTAAAATCATATGCAGGCTGGGCATGGTTGCACATGTCTGTAATCCCAGCACTCAGGAGGCTGAGTCAGGAGGATTGTTGCAAGTTTGAGTCCATCCTGGGCTACAAAATGAGGTCAAGGTCAGCCTGACCTGCATAGCGAGACCCTGTCTCAAAAAGGAAAACAAAACAAAAAATATCTGCAGAAATTTACTGAAAATGAATAGTGAGTGAAAGGACTAAATATTAGAATGAAAATTTAAAAACCTTTTAGAAGAAAACGTAAGGGAGAAATTTTATGATGATTGATTTGGCAGTGATTTTTTTATGACACCAAAAACACAGATGACAAAAAATGAAATAAGTTGGATTGTATTAAAATTAAAAACTTTTGTACGTCAAAGAATACTGTCAACACAGCCCACAGAGTGGGAGAATATATTTGCTGTTCATAAACTTGATCTCACTATCCAGCATACATAAAAACAAAGCAGTAAACTTAGAATATCTTAGTTCATTTAAAAGATGGACAGACCACTTAACTAGTACTTCAGAATCTATATAAGTGGCCAGTAAGCCCATGAAAATATGTTCAGTGTCACTAATTACTAGGGAAATGAAAATCAGAAACACCTTGAGGTATCACTTAATATGGCTGTTAGCTAAACAACAGAAAATAAAAAATGTTAAGGATGTGGTACAAATGGAACCCTTGTTCACTGTTGATGGGAATGTAAAATGGTGCTGCTACTGTGAAAAACTATGATTCCTCAAAAAATTTAAGCATAGAATTATCATGTGAATCCTACATTTCCACTTTAAAATAGGGTCTTAAAGAGATATACATGCATGTTCACAGATGTAGCAGCATTAATCACAATAGCTAGAGAGTGGAAGCCACCTTAGAACGAGTTTCTTGAATTACTGTATGGGAGTAGGGATGAAAGGGGTGTTTTGCAGTTACTACTAATGACAGTGGAGATAACTGTGGGAGTGAGTTGCTGAGGAAGAGTAGAAGTAAAGGTCTTAAAAAGTTAAAAGTGTCATTAAAAATTGTGGTAGGGATCATTTGAATACAATTTGAAAATAGGTCAGTTTTCCAAATACACATTTAATCTGTCTTTTAAAAAATTCAGAAAATCAATGAAATTGATTAAGTTGATTTAAAAAAAGAACCGTGCAATACTCTTCATTTTACTTCAGGTGTAGGTGTTGCTGATTGATCCTGAATTACAGTTGACTTCTTAACTTCTTGAGACTTAAACAAAAAGAAAATTTTTATAGTCTACTTGAGTTAAAGAGGGAGAAAAGTCAGTTGTGTTAGAACTTTAAAAATGTTTTTGGTAGTAGTTTGGTATTCAGAAGGTCTGGAGAAACTTTGGCAGAAAATCAGAGCCATAGAGCGAGCTGAAACTAGGACAGCAAAGTCCTTATTCTGCCTTTTAGTAAAGGAAATCTTCTTTAAATGGTGGTGTCTCTTGGTGCTTTACCAGAAGTGCTTTATGGGAACTTCATTTGGATGCAGGGCTGTATCAAAGTGATCAGAAGAATTGAATACTAGTGACTTCTAAAAAAACTTGTAACATTTTCTGATACATAGTTGTTTGAAATTAAGTTGCATTAGAGATATACAGATAAAAGTAAGATGATTGTTTAATATTTATTAGCATACATTACTGTATGGTAGAATGCTAGAGCAATATACTATTCATTTGAATTATGCTACATAGTGTGGCCATGTAGGTTGGTGCTGATGCCACCTTTAATTTAGAATATTTTCCTTGTATCCTCAAGTAAATAAGGTAAAATAATTTTAAGTATTTTTCAGAAATTAAAAAGGAATGCTTGGGGCTGGGAATGTAGCTTAATGGTAGAGTGCTTGTGCTCCATGGTTTGATCCTTAGGCACCACACACACACTTTGGGAATCCCTGAGGAAACAAAATAGGAACTTTCTCAAATATGAGATAATAAGATTTAATTTAGGGCACATCATTGATTAATTGATTTTACAGAAGCTGTGTTAAAGAAAATTATGTTGGTAAAGGAAGTGAGAATAATTGAGGTGAAGAAGTTGGATTCTATTAGTAATCTGGAATTAGAGCATTGCTTAAGGTAGAGAGAATAGGAAAGTAATAATAAATTGACTGTTTTGGTGATTTAAAAGGCTTTATTTTGAATAAATTGTAAAGCATAATTGCTTATTTTAACTCCTTTAGTTTGTCTTTGTCCTTTCCTCAACTTTTACACAGCTCAAAGTATTTTTAGGTTTAGAGTGGGGAATTGTGTGATCTCAGGCTTGAAATTACAAGACTGGAGGGTATTCCCTTTGAAGATCTAAGACTTCATGACTTTGATTGTTTTATTTTAAGGAGTTATGACTTTATACTATGGTAACCAAATAATTCCTCCTTTTCCAGCTATCTTTTTTCGTGCTTCTTATTTTGTTCTTAAATGGAATGACCACTAAAGAAATTCTGAATGACCTCTTACTAGGATTGTTGTAGACAAGATTTAAGTATCGATGTGTGCTTAAATTGGGGATTTTCTAACTTTGAGATCTTGAAATTATTTCTTATGACTACAGACTTTTCAACCTTATATTTTTCCTTTTGTGAAAAAAGTACCTCGTTATTCGTAGTGTTTACCCATTTGGGAAGTTATAAAACTGGCATTGACTTTAAGAGGTAATACAGTCTCATTCCATTTTGGTTATCAGCCAGCTATGGGAAAAATCACTTAAATATCATCAGCTTCCATATTCACTATAATGAAAAATCTGCGACTTCTGCTTACTAATAAGATTAATCACTAAATTTAACCCAATAACTATATGTCATAAAAAGAAAAAAAGCTTGGAACAAAGTGCTATACAAATTTCTTTATTTCAGAAACTCAATATTTACATTTGTAAAATTCCCTCACAGTAAAGCTTTGTAGGTGATGTCTAGTAGCATATATAAAAAAACAGCAGAATTTTTAAAGCATAGTACAGATAGAATTATTATTAAGTCAGCAATTAAGACCTTTTATGTGCCAGGTTGTTAGATTACATTCATTTCATCTCTTTATTGGTTTTAACATCTGTCTATCTGCCTATCTGTCTGTCTATCTATCTGTCTGTATCTGGAAAAAAATCTTTATATTGATACATTTTAGATATACATAAGTGATAACATTCATCATAGGGAATTTGTGCTCATACATGGCATATCTTGCTTCCTTTTTTTCCCTCTTTCCTCTCCTCTTTCTTCAGCCCTTCCCTCTTTCTTTCTTTCTCTCTCTCTTTTCCTTTCTTTCTTTTTCTTTCTCTTCCTCTCCTCTCTTCTGTCTGTCTGTTTGTTTGTCTGTCTGTCTTTCTTTCTCTTCTGTCTCTCTGTCTTTCGTTTGCTCGTTTGTTCTTTGAGACAGGGTCTCTCTCTATAGTTGAGGCTGGCCTTGAACTCACTGTGTAGCCCAGGCTGACTTTGAACTCACAGCAATTCTCCTGAGTGCTGAAATTACAGGTGTGTGCCACCATGCCCAGCAACATTTATGGTTTTTGAATCCCATAAATACATTAAATGATTATGAAGGATGAAGTTATGTATTTCATTGAGTGGTTGGAAATTGGTAAATAGCAATAAAAAAAATTTTTTTTTTTTGGTTTTGTGAGACAGGGTCTCATTATGTAGTTCAGGCTGCCCTTAAACTCAGTATGTAGCCCAGAATGGCCACAAACTCACAGTGGTGATTCTTGAACTCAGTATGTAGCCTAGACTGGCCACGAACACATTGATTCTCCTGCCTCAGCCTCCCAAGTGCTAGGATTGCAGGTGTGTGCCATCAATAAAACCCAGCAATAAAAATAAATTTGTACTATGTAATATTTGTGGTTTCAGAGTAGTAAGACCAACTTTATGATTGATGTTTCTTTGCTTTTTCGATTTGGGGTTCTGGTTGAAGGCAAAATTAAGTAAAATTACAGAATTTAATTTGAGCATTTGTTCACTATTAATTTTCAAGTGTGAATCTTGCTTAGATCTGTATTTACTTTGCTTTTTTGTTACATTTATGACTGTTGCTTATTTGCTGTTTCAGAATTTAAATTATTCAACTTTGAATGTTTAGAGTTTGATTAATGTGTCTGGTTGAAAACCCAGATGTATTATTCAATGGATTAAATGACATTTATCCTAAAAATAAAGAATACTTTTTGTGTTTTAAGTGTAAATATTAATGTGTACTTAATATAAACTCTTACTTGCAATTTGAACATTTACTGTTTGAGGTAAAAAGAAAACCTTTCAATATGGTGATATGATAGCATTTAAACTTTTCTGTTTTAAAACTTGTCTTATAGAGATACTTTTTCCTTTTAGTTTGATGTCTTCCCCTCTTCCTATTTCATGGCTGGCAATGCAGTGACCTTGTTTGACTTGTAAAAACTTGTATGGTTTACTTTTATGCTGTCTTTTGTAACTGATAGCAATTTTTAAAAAATTTAAGATATACATACTTAATCTAGTTATCATACTTCTGTAGCATTCTCTACTTATATTCATTGCCCAGTGATAGTCTTGAATATTTTAAATCAACATTAACAATTAGCATCCATATATATAGCAATTTTTATTTAAAAATAAATTTAAAACCTTAAAAATTTAATTCCTTGAAATAAAATTAAAAATAAATTAAAAACCTTAAAAATTCAAAGAGATTTTGTAGCTTTGTAACTTAACCTTTAATAACTGAAAAGTGAAATTTAGCAGCATTTTCTAAAAATTCTGATTATTTGAGCTTTTGTACATTTTTAACAGTGGTAAGCAATTTAATCTAAAATGCCTTTTGGAATATTAATACATAGATATAATATAGGCCAAGGTTTATCCAGTGGAATTATAGCACAAATAACTGTGTATTGGAGAAAATAGCAATGATATTAAATTTTTAAGAACTATCTGATTGAAGTTGTAGATACTAAATTCTTTGTTTAGGCACTATATTCTTTGTTTAATTTGGTAGATAATACACAAATAGAAAAGTGAAATTTTGTGGAAGTACCTAAGATTGGAGAGAGAAGAGCATTGAGAAGAAAAAACACACAGTAAGACTTACGTCCCTAGGGTAGATACGACTTGATACAAAGCAAATAAAAGATACAATGTTTTATTTAAAGAAGAGGGCTTCAAAAAAGAACACACAAGATGATCCCCTGAACTTCTGTTTATATATTATCAAAAAAAAAATAAACAAGGCACTTTTAAACTTGTATTTAAAATAGAAATTGACCCTGGTAGTTTAGATTTTTTTCTGTGAAAAAAAACATGGATTAACTATCATACACATTATGAGTATGGGAAAGCAATGGAAATAGCCAGGTTTATGGTTTTTATTTTAAAATACTCAAGGAAGATTTTGATTCTCTTGCCTCAGCCTTCCCCCCAGGTGCTGGGATTACAGTGTGCGTCACCACACCAGGCTAAACCCCTTTTTAGAGATTACCATGGCTGTGTTATTAATGGACCAGTAGGGGTAATCCTCCCTCCTGAAATTATTTGGATTATTTGAAATATTGCCACTGATCTGTTGCTGTTAGTAGTAAAGCCTACTGTGTATTTTGTGCCTTATGATATTGAAAGTAATATGATTATTATCTCACCATCATAATTAGCAAACACCAGCGTAATTAACATCATAATTAGAAAAGTATCCAGACCCATGACCTCTGCCATTTTTGATTTTTTTAGTCATGTGATAACCAGTCAAGATGATCACAACTTTCACTAAATTTAATAAATGTTTCCAAGTCCTTTTTGAAAATCATGATAAAATATAGATTGCATAAAGTGTACCATTTTAAGTGTATGATTCAGTCATATTACATTCATATTGATATGCCACCATCACTACCATTTATCTTGTACTACTTTATCTTTCCAAACTGAAACTGTTTGCATGAAATGATTCCTTAGTCTCTTCTCTCTTCGGCCCCATAACCACCATTCTACTTTTTGTCTGTATGAATTTGACTGTTTTAGGTTCCTCATATAAGTGGAATAATAACAATATTTAACCTTTTGTGACTGGCTTATTTTTACTTAGCATAATGTCCTTAAGGTTTATCTGTTGTTCGTTTTGTTTTTATTTTTGTTTTTGTAGCATGTGTCTGAGTTTCCTTCCTTTTTATAGTTGAGTAATATACTCCATTGTGTATATAAGTCACATTTTGTTTACCCATTCTTCTGTTCATGGACAAGTGTGTTGCTTTTGCCTTTTGGCTGTTTGTGACTCATACTGCTGTGAATACGGGTATTTGGAAGCTTCTTGGTATGTCAGACTGAATGTTGAAAGAAAGCAAAACTCTTAAAACCAAGAGATCTCTGAAAGAAAAGGGTTTATTGAGCCAGTAAAAGGACCAGGCTCAGGAACAAGTTTCTGTAGATGAGATAGCAGTTGGGAAAATGTCTACTGACCCTATAGTTGAGAGTATTTTTATAAAGCACATTTGGGGGAAAAAAGGGTAAATTGCTTACATTGAATGAGCACAAGCTCTAGATGAGAGGGACAAGATAAAATGAGCAGAAAGCTTTGGGATAGGAGGGAAGTTTCTAAGGAGAAAAAATGATTGCTTCTGGCTTGGTTAGGATTAGTAGTCTGGAAAATTTATATGTAAGGGCTTGCTGGCCCTGTGGTGGAATTTCAGTCAGCATGCATTCAGAAATATGAAGCAGGTACCTGTTAGCTCATTATCTTACCTTCTCTCTTCTCCTCTCCTACCCTGGATCTTGTAATTAAATTTGAGACATCTCAAAATTTTTCTTTTATCATATATTATTGGAGCAGTACTTGCTAAAAGAAAAAAAAGTGTTCTTTTTGATACCACATGTAAATTGTTTTTTCTACATTAACAACCAGTTTTCCAGTTCTCTAGCCACAGCCTAGGTGTCCTACAGTTCAGTTTGATTATATCATTACCTGAGTTAATGGAGACCTCAGAGGTTTAAGTACTCAGTTCCACAAAGCTGCTACCACCTCAGATGCCAGTTTTGAGTCCTGGGCCTTGCATATTTCTGAATGATTTGGCTACAAACCCAGGTTTCCTAAAACTCCCTCCTCAGATTCAGTAATTTTCTTTAGTGGCTCATGGAGCTCAGGGAAATTTACTATTACTGGCTTATTATAAAGAATTTTATAGATGAAGAGGTATATAACATGCACTCCCTCTCTCCCTTTTTCTCTTCTTTTCTCTCTCCTTTTTTCCCTCTCTCCCTTTTTCTCTTCTTTTCTCTCTCCTTTTTTCCCTCTCTCCCTCTCTCCTTCTCTCCTTCTCTCTCTCTCTGTCTGTCTGTCTCCCTCTCCCTCTCCAGGGTCTCACTGTGTAGTTCAGATTGGCCTCAGTCTCAGGACGTAGCACAGGCTGGCCTCAAACTCGAGGTGATCCTGCTTCAGCCTCCTAAGTGCTGGAATTACAAGTGTGCATCACCACGCCCTGTTTAGGTACAGATGTTTCTGATATTTTTCAGCTTGTAACATTTGGTAGATTGTTTGAATAATGAAATCATGTCAAGAACCACTTTTTTGTGACCCACTAAAGGAAAGATTTATTCTTAATAAATGACTTCTTTAATAAGAACAATGCAAAAGGAAAAAAAGCATATAATAGCCATTGATAAAGCAGTGCATTGACTAGAATTTTAAAAAAGAAAAGTTTATGTATCCACTTCATTGTCTATAGGTAAACAGAAAATTAATGCCTATGAATCCAGAGTAATAAGGTATATTTTTATCATAGCTAATTTTATAAAGCCAATACTTTTATAATATTAAACGCAGATTTTTTTTTTTTTACACTGTTTCCAAGTGAATTGGGCAGGGACCGTTGAAAATTCTTGCTTCTCACAGATTTGTTGTTTATCCTTTGGTTGTTTGAAATTTGTTGACCTTTTCTTTAATGAATAGCTGTCGGTAATATACTTACTTGGTATTTTTGAGAAACTTCAGTGTGTTTCTTGAAAAGATAGAAGGGAAATTTTAATTGTTAGTGAATAGCTATTTTTCTAAAGAAACTTGAACTATGGAAAAAAGGATTTTGATGATGAGTGTTTGAAAATGGATGTATCATACATAATTTTGTTGCTGAAAATGACCTGTCACCTACAGCTATTGCATCTACACACTTAAAACATTCAGAAACATATTTCTTGCTTGTATGAAAAGACAGAATTATAAATTTATTTTAAAGATTATAACTGGTCTTATTTGTTGTTCTATAATTAGGCAGCACTTCATTCTATAAAACAGAATGAGCATTTTGATGAGCTGAGCAAGGGAAGTTAGTTTCATAGGTAGAGAATTGCTGAGGGAAGCAGAAGCAAGAAACAAAAATTGAATTGGTTGTTTCAAACTTATTTCCCTTATAAGTTAAAGCAGGGATTGATTCTTCCTTACCATGTCTGTTACAACTTGCCTGGTCGGAAATTTGGCTGTTTTCTCTCTCTTATTTCTCAGAAAGTCAGATAAACAATTTAGTTTTGGATTGGTGAATGTAGAACATAAGTGAATCTATTTTTTTTTTTTTTTTGTCTTTTGGGGCCCACTGTAGGATCTGAGCCCAGAACAATTGCCTTCTAAGTTTTTTTAACCTTGTTTTGTACTTACATTTATGTAGAGAGAGTTTTTTAAATTTATTTTTGCTTTTCAATTGCTTTATTAACTTTATGTTTTTACATAGAAATAAGTAAAACTGTGCTGCTCACAGAAAGACTGGTTGCACAGCAAAATCTCCAACTAGAAGCTTGGCAACACAAGATCCACTTAACACATAGTGATAACATAAGGTTCACAGCAAACAGATCAGTAAAGGCACGTCAACAAATTGGATAGAAAAGGAAAATATTGGGAACCACCTCATTGATATCATGGAAAATAGTAAAAGTCAAGGTATAAGACAAAATTCATCATGGTGATATGGTGAATAGAATGGTCCCCCATAAGAACGTTTGGACAATTCTCAAGTTTTCTCCTAATTTCTCTCATGTCCTCTATGAATAGTTCCATATCATCTCCATTTCCACCCATCTTGTCCTATCATCAGTCTGTTAAGCATAGCCCCTTGAAAATTAGGGCAAGTCAGCAAGCCTGTTCTGGTCAGTTATTTTTCTCAGGTTTTGGCCTTCGCTTCTTCTCAAAGTATGGTCTTCATTCTCCATTCTGCTTGCTCTAGTTGTTCGATTTCCTGGGCCTATCCATATAGGGCGTTTCCTTTACTACCTCCTCCCATTTCTTGCCATTAGGTGTCTAATGGTGACACTGTAGCTCTGCTTCACTTTCCCTGAACCCAGTGCCAGCCCATTGTACACAATACAGGAGCTGGTAGCCAGGCTCAAGTGACAACTACACTCTTAGATTTCTTTTAATGAATTTGCTCATGTGATTGTGGAGCCTTCAACTGATTGGATGAAGCCCACCCTCATTTTGGAGGATTATTTACTTTAGTCAAGATTCCTCTATTTAAATGTTAACCTCATTAAAAAAAACAAGGCAAAGCAAAACAAATCAAAACAAAAAAAACA
The DNA here is from genome assembly GCA_004363535.1 of Dasyprocta punctata. NCBI lineage: Eukaryota > Metazoa > Chordata > Mammalia > Rodentia > Dasyproctidae > Dasyprocta > Dasyprocta punctata. The sequence continues at coordinate 5,870 of RJWM01007046.1, read as the reverse complement.
AAACTTCCACAAGGTGGGGATGGTAATACTTGCCTGCAGTCCCAGCACTCTGGGAGAATGAGGCATGTGGATTGAAAGATTGATCTCAGCCTAAATAACAACAATTTAGTCAGACCCTGTCTGGGGAAAGTGAAAACCAAAGGGGCAGGGTTGTAGGTCAGTGAAAAGGTGCTGGGTTCAAGCCCAGGGTTGATACAAACAAAAACTACAACAAAAATTTCCACAGAAATACCTGGGCACTGTGGCTTAGTCAAATAGACATGTAACAAAACCAATCATCATAGTTCTGATGGGGGGAGTTAAACCCATTTGTTAAAAACATAAAGTGCAATATTTTCTGATTAATTTGTGAAAACAGCAAGATGATTTCAGTGAAATTTATTAACCAAATTTAACATAAGCCTTTGCATATTGATGAATGGGATTGAAGAATGAATTCTAAAAATGTACAAAGTATGATTAATAATGAGTTTTTTCTTTGAGATCATTGCTTTTATGAGGTATCTTGTTTCCTTAACTGTGACAACCACTAAAAACTAAACATCACAGTTTACAACTCAGACCTGCAGACTACATTGCCATTCTGTTAGAAGATAAACTGGTAGCAGACTTATTTATACAGTATATATAGTTGGCCTTCACATGATTTGTAAGTCAAGACAGCCTCTATTCTACAAAATAGAATGAGAATGCACTCTGGGAAATAACAGAACAGTGGTTTTAGAAGGTGGGAAGAAGGAAACAACAATAGAAGAAAAATATTAATTGATTAATTAACATCAAGTTACTGTTTTGTATGAGTGAGGACAGAGGAGATTTCCTTGTTACACCAACTCAGGTTGATGAGAATCTCTAGTTTTTAGGAAAAATGTGTTTTGGGATCTATCTGCTTCCTTAAAGTTTCAGTTTAATTATGTGACATTTAGTATGAGTGACTCCATTTTGGTTTTGTCTGGTCTGTTGAAGCTTAGTGCCAAGTGCCTCTCACAGTTTTTTTTTTTTTTTTTTTTTTTTTTTTGGTATCGGAAATTAAACTCACGACCTTGTGTTTGCGAGGTAGGTGCTGTGCCGCTGAACTGTATCCCTGACCTCACAATTTTTATTTAACAAGTCAAGCCAAGTTTTTAGAAATAACAAGCCATACTTAATTCATTGTGCCCATTAAAAACACTGTTACAATGGGGAATGGTGGCACTCACCTATAGTCCAAGCACTCTGGGAGACTGAGGCAGGAAGATTACAAGTTTGAGCTCAGCCTAGGCAACTTCATGCAACCCTGTGTCAAAAAACAAAAAGACTAGGAAGATAGCTCACTGTGCAAGTACTGAGTTCAGATCTTAACCCAAGCTGAGCATGGTGGTACATGCCCATACTCTATTTTAGATCTCTAGAGTCTGAGGCAGGAGGATCACAGATTCTCAGCCAGCCTGGGCTACAGAGCAAGTTACAGGCTGACCTGGACTAGGTTGCAAGACCTTAGTTTAAAAGAAAGAAAGAAAGAAAGAAAGAAAAAATCATATCTCAAAGGTTTTTACTTGTTAAGTAAGTAAAGAACGAACAAATCCCCCAAGCTATTAAATTTAATTTTTTTAGTTTATCTTTTAAATTTCTGTTTTTATGGATTTTGAAATTATATAATTTCAAAGAACTGTATATCATTTAAATTATAAATAGATATACATATAGAGGTGTTCAGATTTGTTTGTTGAAAGGATTTCCAATTAAAAAAGTTTGGAGTCTTTCTAGACTATAAGGAAGCACAATCCAAAATTTGATGAAGAGAATACTGGGAAGAAAAAGTCTTTGAAGTAGTTTGAAAACATGAAGGAATATTGTTTAAGCTTCACTGTTCTTTTTGGAATTGTTTTTGTTGAGAGCTTTTTCAGTTTGAAGAGAATTCCACTTTATAATGGTGCATATTTTGGAGACTAAGTTTACTAATTAGTATGTTTTCTTGCTGTATTCAAGTATACTTTGGAAGCCAAATGAAAATCAGAAAATTGCTTGTAAGAAGAGTAGAATATCAAACTATGATAAACGGAGGAATTATATTTGATATTAAGATAGATTTGGTTTTTAGTAGTAGACTTTTAAAATGATTTAGGATGGAAAAAGATAAAACAGAAGGGAGATTTTTTCCATTTATAAATACCAATATGATTAAATCATGGATGATTTAAAAATAACTTGGAAATACAGAAAGGGATGATACTTAAATATTTTCTCAGCGTTGTTAGACTTTTGATATATGAGAGGGAGAGACCACCAAGTTATTAGTCAATTTAGAGACTGTTCTTGAAGGGAAATGATAGTTTCTCTGGCAACAGGTAGAAGGGACTATTTTTGAGGGTTTTTTTTTTGTTTTATTTTTTTTTTTTTTAAATTTTGAGACAGGATCTCACTGTATAGTTCAGGCTGCCTTGAGTTCACTAAGTAGCCCAGGTTGCCCTCAGACTCATGGTGATCCTCCTGTCTCAGCCTCCTGAGTGCTAAGATTACAGGTGTGCGCTACAACGCGGCGCAAGGCCGGCCTGAGCTACATAGTGCGACCCTGCCTCAAAAAAACCAGGGCCGGGAGTTTGGCTCAGTGGCTTAAGCGCCTGCCCTGGCAGGCGCGAGGCTGTGAGTTCAATCCCCGGTGCCGCAAAAAAAAAAAAAAAAAAAAAAAAAAAAAAGATTACAGGTGTGCTCCACTATGCCTGGCCTATTTTTGAGAATTTTAGAAGCCTTGCAGCACAATGATATTGGAAGCTCTATTGTATGTTAATGTTGTGGAACACTTTTAATAGCATCACCACAGTCCTATAAGGTGAGCGATGGGACACTCATTTTAAGATGGGGAAAAAAAACTTTGATAAACCTGCTCAAACTTTCAGTAAATGACAGGTCTCAGAGTTTGAATCCAGGCAGATTTGATTTTGTTCAGCTAAACAATTCCTCATTAGATGCCTGAAATTGTGTCAAGCATGGTGTTTAAGCATTGGGAGTTCAGAGGTAAATAATATATTTTTCACCTCTTAATGGCAACTAGATAAAATAGTATAGTAGTGTAATTTTAGGGAGCCTTGGGAACCTAGAAGAACATGACTCATCTCAGTTTGAGAGTTTGGGATCATTTTTTGGAGGATACCATGCCCAAACTGAATTTCAAAAGAGGAATAAGAGTTAGTTGCAAAAATGATGGCCAGGGCAGAGTGTCGAAACCAGGGAACCCTCTGGGTAAGGACATCCAGGCAAAAAGTAGCATGATGTTAACTTAGGGACCTGTTTAGAGGTCTTGAAAAGTTAAGTGGTTGGGGACCAGGGTTTTCATTTTATACTTCATCGCTTCTCTGTACAGATATCAGAAGCTGGTTAAAATATTTGTGAATAAAATTTCAGTCTGTTTGAATGCCTTTTTACTTTCCTTTTCTAGGATCAGTTCGACAGTTTAGACAAACATACACAATGGGGAATTGACTTCTTGGAAAGATATGCCAAATTTGTTAAAGAGAGGATAGAAATTGAACAGAACTATGCGAAGCAATTGAGGTAAGTTAATTTTTCAGTTCATAGAAATTAAATGTTCAAACCGTTTAATATTAAATATAGTATTCCATTTGTTAAATTCTATATTTTTCATGAGACTTAAATTGAAAATTTTAAGTAATTTGTTTCAGTGATTGATTTCATCAAATCTTTGACTAGTAGTACAAAGAGTGTTGGCTAGCTAGATGATGAATAGCTTTCCTTGCAGAAAGATACTTTAAAAATCAGAAAATTGGGAACAAAATGCCAAGTAAAAGATAATACTTGGATATTACTGTTTTTCACTTCTATTTATTTCTCTTTTGTTTAACAGTCTTTCCAAATCATTGAACATTTCTCTAGAGTTTATAATTTTTGAGCATTTCTAAGATTTGGAAATTATGTGTGTGCTAAATTAGAATTGATAAAATTAATCTTAAGATTTTGTTCAAATAGCAAAATCATCATTGTTAGATGATATTTGTCACGTAGTTTTTCCGGAACTTAATAAAACTGTTGCTTGAAGTTTTAAGACTAGAAAATAAAGTTCTAGCTGTAGGGATTAGGACCCTTACATTACAAGTGACAAAGATTCCAGCCTAAGCAGGTGCACATGACTACCCAAGCCAGGTGTGTTTGATTCAGGGCGAAATTAGCTTTATCTCTTGGCTCTGTTTTCCTTTGTTTCCTTTATGCTCCACACTATCCTCTCTAGATTTCTTGCCTTTGTACTCCTGTGACCTTCTTCAGGATGATAATCTCTGGTACAGCTTCGGGCAGGAGAGGGAGAGTACAAAAGTGAGGTGTGGTGGAAGGAAGGAAGTTCAAGTGTATCTTTTTCTCCAGAAATCCTAGCAAAGATCTCCTTTTTTGCATACTTGTTTTAAACAATTTACAAGATGGTGATGGTGGATTAACTCACAGTTAATGATAAAGAGTGATAACCTGTGATAACCTAAAACAAAATTAAAATAGTAATTTTAGGGTGATATTTGAGAGTCATTTATGTGCAGTGTAGTCATTCTTGCAATGAATTTACTGGATGTAGGTAAGGAAAAGACAAGTACAATGAATAGATTACTTACAATTTTATCTCATGTTGTATACTATTTTTAATAATATTTCCTGGAACAGTGACATTATGTCAATATCCTGATCCGTTTGCCTCTGGTTTTTCTTAAACAAGGTGCTTTCCATATGAAATACAAATATAAATAGGGAGCCTATTAATATATTAACAATAGTGATGATATTTCATCTGTCTAAAAATTATTGTCTGGTATTTTACCCCTCTAGAATCTCAAAGTATGAAGGACCTCTGAGAGATTAAAATAGCAGTTACAAAATTTACTTGAATGTTGTCAATAAAAAATTTCTCATGTGTAATTTTTAATTTAATCTTGATTTTAACAAATAAAGTTTTCTGGTATTAGGTTTCCAATAGAGGTGAGCAGAAAGTATGCTATAGAGAGTCCAGTGATGGCAAATAATGTAGGGACAATAAGGAAAAAGGTTAAAAATTTTAAGAACAGATGAAATTTATTGTAGAGGTGAATAGTGCTCACTACTTCTGTGACTCTAAGGGTATAAATCATTGTATTATAGCAGAGTACAAAAATAAATGTTGGTAAGAATAAGCCTAGACCTTCAAGAAAAAGATTATTTTAAAAAAGGCAGGACGTATGAATGTTTCTCAAAAAATGTGTATGTTCCTTTAATCCTGCATTTTCATTACTGATCTCTCCTGATGAAAAATGTGCACAAAAAGGTGTGCACCATAGTTAATTGAATAGGGAAGAATTGCTACTTAAGAGTACCTGTTAAAAGAATGATGAAAAATGCTGTTGTGTAAGTAGTTTAAAAAAAAATAAGATGTAAATTTAAATGGCTGCTTATTCCATCAGTATAAAAAGAAAGTTGCAGAACTGATTGTACAGTAAGATCTCCTTATTGCTTGTGAGATTATGTATCCAATTCTGTATTAAATTTGTATTCTGAGATACTCTAGAAGGGTACACCCAAATAATAATTAATCTTGGCAGAATGGGAGAGGAAAGATAAGGGAAGGAATTTTTACTTCATGCCCTTTTGAATTGTTTAAGTATTTTTAATGATTTTGCATGCTTTTGTAATTTAAAATACTTGTTCTTAAGCAAAAAAGATGGACAGCTATTGTAAAGATAGCAAAATTTATAAGGGTAGCCTTCAGTGATATATGATCACCCTGCTTCAAAATCAGGTATTACTTTCACTGCTCTGTGCACAGGGATTTTAACCTATTTTAGTATGATTGTGTTACAACAGATGATATAGGCATCTGCCTTGAAACTAATATGAGGCATCATAGAAATCAATGCTACATT
>RJWM01007045.1:0-80445 GCA_004363535.1 Dasyprocta punctata | reverse complement strand
GAACAAGACTGTTGAGACCCTTCCTGGTCCCCAGATAGAAAAGTGTGCTTGCCTGCTTGGATCTACACATGCGCTTATACTGGCCCCTGAAGGATCTGTTTAAGGATAAGACATACTTTTCCATTAGTTTGGAATCTTGATCTAGCTCTTGATTTTCTGGCCAGAACAGGAGGCAGGCCAAGAAATAAGGATCTGGATGTGGATGACTAAGTCCTACAAATTGCAGGACTTCTCGGAGGTGTTGTTTTAGTATACTAAGTGGTTGGATGAACTTGGAATTGGGTTTCACACAACTGAGAATAATGTTGGCTAAAATGAAGTTTTGTTTCTCTTTTATTGGCCGTTTATTTGGGTTCTGCTGCAGTAAGAAGTTATATTCATTCACTATATCTTCCATGATGTTTGCAGCTTCTTTGTGGTTTGGATTAAGATATTCAAGGAGTCCAGAAAACCTATCTGCTCTCAAAGCTTCTAGACGTTTTCTGCAATTCTCTTCCTGGAGTAAATGACTCTCTTTCCCTTGTAATGGAGTCGAATTCAAATGGCAGAAAAGTTGTGTGTATTTCTTGTAACAATGAATGACTTTCCTGCTGAGTTTGAATTCTGCCATTTCTTTTTGAATATTCCTTGTTTTCAGGAGAACCATATAATCACTTAAAAAATGAAAGCACTTTATTAAATCTGATTGCAAATTTTGTAGGTGGGCTGTAAATTTACTAAGAGCCAAATAATATTCATTTTTTGGATCAGGGGAAATGTTTTCCTTTCCAGATAAAAATTGTACCATAGATTCTTGAGACGATTCATTTTCTTTGTGGAAGAAGGGAGTGAGCTGAAGAATCTGAATAGTATAAAGACTGACTTCTATTTCACCCAGGAAACCAGCTGTATTGTACGTGTCATATCTTCTTTGGGGCTTCTGTGATGTCCATGCCTCAGTTTCATAGTCTTTACTGTCAGTTTGCTGCTGAGATTCTTTGAAAGCTCTTGCAGCTTTTCCAGCAGTTTCCAGTAAATGCGTTAGATCCTGAACAGTAATGTTCTTGCAATTTTTGTTTTTATCCAACCACCATTTAATCTCACTTTTGTAGACTTGACCAAGTGTATCTGAGATATAGGAATTTTTAGGAGCTCTTCTTTTGGCCAAATTTGCCCAGGCTAGAGCATCATTAAAGTTCTTCTCTTTAATGTAGAAATACCTTGCTAAAGCTTGACAAATGAATGCATTTTGTGGGAATCGAATACTTCCTGCAATCAAGACCTTTTCAATTTCTTTGTTCTGCAAAGTTTCAATTAACGGGGAAAACAACGTGTCTGTTTCATCTCCATACTCTTTGCGCTGTCGTGTAAGCAGAAGAGTCTGCACATCATGTTGAAATTTGTCTCTTCCTATTCCAGAATCGTAGAACACATTTTCATTTAACATGTTCAATGCAATCTGACATTTATCCATGTGATAGCTCTTTTCCAGTTCTTTCAGACAGTAAATGGCAATCAGAGGGTGAATGATGCGCACACCTGTGTATCTTCCATATTCTGCAACCTCTGTACTGATTAGCAGTGTATAATAGGTTCCCATTTTGTCTTCTAGGCTTTCAGGCTTCCAGGGTGTACTAGTGTATATGATTCCTAAGAATATTTCACACTGTGACAATGAAATTGTAGAATCAGTAACATAAGAATTGAGTAAAGCTAGGAAAGAAATAAGTTGGGCTTCTTTGCTGTCAACATCCTGTTCTTTTAGTACGTTTCTTACTACATTTTCTATATATGCTTCATCAAAATTGCCTTTCATGATCATGAAGGAATAAAAGTTTTCACAGTTCTTGTGTTGCTTTTCAATTTCTTCTAGTTTGGCCTCAAAAGCTCTTTGTTCCTTGGAAGAAAGAGCATATTTTAGCGAAATACTATTTGCTAATTTTGCACTTTCATCTGGATTCTGGGATCGCATGCAGTTTAAGATAATAACCAGTGTTTTTTCATATTGCAAATCCTTCTCTGCTAAAATGGAATGGATGGCATTCTGTAAAATGTAGACATTTTCCTGTTCTTCAAAATCATCCACAAGCAGAAGCACAGGAATGTAATCCTGGGGGCTAGTTGCCTTATAGGTGATCAAGTGGCTTACTTGTTCTCCAACTTCTGCAAAATCAATTGCTTTGTTTTTTAATACAGCACATCTGTACTTTTGCTTTAGGTCCCAAAGAACATGCATAGCCAGTGTAGTACCTCCACAGCCTGGATGGTGATAAAGATTGATGATTTTTGCAAATTCTGGTTTAGCACTTTCTTCACAGTGCTCTATTAAACCTTTAAGCTTTTCATACATGTCTCTTTTCACAAAAGCTGAAGAATAGTTTTCAGAGGAAAAGTAGAAGTTCCACCAGGATACTTTGCCACCTCGATAAAAGTGTTCTTCTTTTGATTTCCTAAATTCTAGGAATTTGGATTCATCTTTCTCTATATCAGTGTCCTTACATTCATTTTCAGAAAGGATTTGAAGTGCAGTCAAAATATCCTCTTCCTTTTTCTCTAGGATAACCGAAGAAGACCCATATGAAGGCAGAAACTTTCTAGATGACTGAGTCACTGATTTTAGTTTAAGGATAGTACTGTTTATTAGTTCTATATTTAAAGTAGAGATACTGTGGTTTGCTAATTCATCTGCAATTGTTAATCTTGTTTGCAGTAGATCTTTCCATCGCTGGTAAATCTTTGAGTTGACACAGATACACAACATATTTTCCATTCCTTTCAGAGCTTGATAGAAAGCACAGAAAGTTTCAGTTAATGGATCTCCTGGGCTTTCCACTGCAGAGAGTAGGAGGAACACCACTAAGAATTTCCCTCTTGCCATTAAGTTTTCATCTGTGAGAAATAAAATCAGTTTTCTAACCTCACATGCTCTATCTCTCTGCCATAAATGTGGTTCTAGAGGTTTATATATTTCACTTTTCAGGTCTGATCTGCCATTACAGAAGATCCAGCTGGTTTGCTCATATAGATTCAGATTAGAAATCTTCTCTCTCATGGTGGTTGTCTTTTCTTCATACTGATTCGGAAAGTGCATGTTTGCTACTCGACTTTTTTGGTAAGTGTTGGCCACTCCATTGATCCTAGATTCAGGATCAAACTCTAACACAGCAAACCATTTGATTTCTTTTAGAAAATCCAAGTGCTGTATTTGATTTGGATGGCATTTATTTGTTACAAGAATATATGAGCTGTAGTATGAATTATCCAGTGAGTCTCGGTTTCCGATGAGAAGTTTAACCAGCTTTAGTCCTTCACTTTCTCTCTTTGTTGTCTTCATTTGGTGTTCATCTTCAGCATCTTTTCTAGATGCTACACATGATTTTAAGTTTTCCAAAAACACTTTAAAATCTATATCCCATTGCTTGACATTGGCCAGTATATCCCTGGAACTGGCTCCATCTCTCACAAACAGTGAATGATTTTGGTTTTGTTTCCATGCTTTGTCTGCAAGACTTTGCATCTTGATGTAGAAATACTTCTCTTTGCACACAGAGTATTTGGGAATGATATCCACTTCAATGACAAACCTGTCTGATAGAGTATTGTCCTGTAGTAGGACTTCCACAAACCTTGGCTCCCGAATACACTTCTTGGCTTCATTGATCTCACTTTCTTCAAAATACTTTTTGATCATTAGATTGAAATGATTGATGAAGGCATCCTTATTGGTGACTTTGACACCAACAATTTCTCCATGGGGTTTATCCTTGACTCCAAAATGGATGGTACCATTAGTGCGTGAATTCATACAAGCTGATGCAAATCGGAAGGTTTCATTGCTAAATTTCATCTTAAGGTCCTCTTCTGTGGCATTTTCTGTATTTGTGAAAGCTTTGAATTCATGTATTGGGTCAATGAGATTCAGTGGTCCTGTTTCAGGTTGTAGGATATAATGTTCTATGTATCTTTGGCTGTTGTGGAAGTTATCAAAAGGATATGGAATGCAGGTCAAATATTCAGTTTTTGGTTTACTCTTTTTCTTGCCTATAGTGTTAGAAACTTGATTTGCTGCATTTTCTTTCATAAGAATAGAGTCTTGGCCTTTGACATTCCTGATCTCTCTGAGATCTTCATCAACGTCGGATGACATTAATTCTTTCTCCAGTTTTGGCTTTTTTTGATGTTCTTTTTTGGAGGATTTTGTATCATCTAATTGTCTGGAATCAGGATTGTCACTTTCAGGGAAACTTTTATTCAATTTGTTATATGCACGTTTTATCAAAAGTGCTGGACCCCGTGGCAGCCCCATTTCTTTGAGATCCTTCTCAGTTAATTCCTGCAGGACTAATCCTGTGACTTCTTCTTTGAGCAGAATTTGTCCATATTTTTCATCAATCTTAAGCTCTTCTGTTATCCATTTTTTAACATGTTCTTTTGTCCAGTCTTTGATCATTTCAGGCAGAGTTACTTGTTCATTCATGTCAGCACTTCAGCTCTGTTCTTTGAAAAAATAATATAGTCAATATTTTGACATTATATGTCATTGAAATGACATATTAAATCAATCATATAATCTTGTGCACATAATATATATGTGTTATTTTTCAAGGCTGGCAAAACTGCTTGATACTATTATAGATAGGTAAGTTATTTAGAAATATTTTAGGCAGTCAGACAGGGCTGAGCAGAAGACATCTGCAGCTGACGGTGCATTCACTGAAAGCCAGGTTTCAAGGGAAAGAGGAATTACTCACCCATGTGTTTCCCCTAGGGATGAACAGCAGTGATTAATATTCTAAATAGGCATCAATCACCTTGGGTGGGAGACTGAAACTTCCTTAACTCACCCTTTCCATCCCATGTGCACTTGCTATGGGACTTGTTTCCCCTTTTGATTCCCATTTATCAGTATTACCCAAGTGACTATACTTGTAATTGTATTGACTGACCATAGTCTTATCCCTATCCTGTGATTTTCTTCCATTGGATTAATATTACTGAAGCAAATATACTTGTAATCTTATTGATTGAATATAGTTATGTCCAAACTTGAACCTGACTCACCATGTATCTTTGCTCAATAAACACTCTTAAGAAGCAGGGATGACGGGCAACCTACTTTCCAGGCCCCTTTCTGTCCCTCTTAGAGGGAAGCTTTGTTTCTCTCAGTAAATTCTTCCTACTCTTAACCTCTGTTGCTCCTAGAATTCATTCCTTGGTTTTAGACAACACAAACTTTGGACAGTTAGCAGGTTGGGAAGTTTTTTTCTGCTATATCAATATTTCAGAGTTTTACAGAGCTAGTTAATATTTCATGGTGATCGTAATTGTGATTATGAAATAAGCAGTAGCTGAAAATTAGGTGATATGTCCTTTTATCCTTATAATAATTTTCCTTATTAGGCTTAATTTGTTGAAAGTTGAGTTTCTATAAAACCAGACTTGTAAGTAACACATAAATTTGTACCCATAGAAGCATAATTTAAATAAACTTTAAAATATTAAACTGGATAAGTGGAGGTAGGTTGGAGAAGAGGAAATTTCATTCACAGCTTGGAAGTCAGTCACTTTGTTACATTTGGGGGTTTAGCAGTAAAATATTAGGAGACTCAGTTTGGTTGACTATTTCTTGCAGCTCTCAGAAAGTAGAAAAAGAGACTAGAAATAGTACAAGATAGCCTGAAGCTAGATAATGCAAGTAGCATGCATTTTTTGATTTTGTTAAAACCATTTTCTGCTAAATTATTGTTATGAGATGGATGAAGAGTCTGCCATTGGGTACACTGCTCAATCTCAAAGACTGAATATTTTAGACTCTTAAAATAGAGGCTCTCAAACTTTGCTAAATATTTGAATCACTTGGCGTTCCACACTCACAATGGTTGTAAGTGGTTGAAGGAATGAGACTGGTATTAGTCCTTTAAAAAATATTCTTAGGTAGCTGAGTATGGTGGTACAGACCTACAAAGCTAGAATTCAGGAAGAATGAAGCAGGAGGGTTACAAGTTTGAGCCCAGCCTGGGCAATTCAGCAACCTAGTGAGACACTGCCTCAAAAGCGGGAAAAAAAAAAACAAAAACAAAACAAAAAAAAAAAAACCTAAAAAAGGACTAGAGACACAGATTAGTGTGGAGATCCTGGATTGAATCTCTAGTACCAAAAAACAACAAAAATCCTGGGTGATTCTGTTCCATAGAAGATAGGGTCAAAAGTCATGGTTTCCAAGGTGTGGTCTCCATATGACCACCACCAGTAGTAGTAGTAGTAGTAGTAGTAGTAGCAGCAGCAGCAGCAGCAACAACAGTTGGAAACTGGCTAGAACTGTAAATTCCCAGGCCTCACCCCAGACCTACTGAATCAGACAAAAAAGATGAATGAATAAATAGATTTTTCACATTTTCACTTTCCTTTAGTGCCTATTTTTCTATTTGACTGGCACAGTGTTTGTTTTGTTTTGTTTTTGTCATTCATTATAAATCATTCTTTCTCTTTTCTTGTACGATTTCCTTAGCTAGCTTACAATGTAGGTGAGGTCCACCACTTGGTCTCCATTTAGATAATCAGAATGTAGTCTGACATGACACTCTCACCTGACTGGTCTTTGTGTGGGTATCACAACTGTGGCTGGAAGACCACTCCCCTCCATCCACCTGAATTTGGATAACACCCCAGGGCCAAGCCTTCTTCTATTGTCCTAAGAGGAGTGGAAATAAAAATAACAAAACCCAGGAACTATCTGAAGCTCCAGGCAAAAACACATCAGTGTTAGATCTTGGTAGCCTAACCTTCAGTAACCTTTTCTCTACTTGAATCTTTTTTTTTTTTTTTTGGCACTGGGGATTGAACTCACAACCTCACGCCTGTCAGACAGGCACTTAAGTCACTGAGCCAAACTCCTGGCCCTGTTTTTTTGAGGCAGGGTCGCACTGTGTAGCTCAGGTCGGCCTTGCGCTCACGTTGTAGCCCAAGCCGGCCTTGAACTCACAACGCTCCGCCTACCTCAGCCTCCCGAGTGCTGGGATTAAAGGCGTGCACCACCACACCTGGCTTGCTTGACTCTTCTTAAAGGATCATACAAAGGAACTACATATCATGCATGTGAATAAAACAGAGTGGACTCTCAGACAGTCATGCATACTAGGAGCCCTGAGATGACTCAGCACCTCATCAACCATTGCCGACAATCTTACTTAGAGATCCAGTGAGAGGCCTCTAGGTTAGGATGAACATCTTTTAAAATCCTAAAACCTGATTTATCTTCACATTTTTCCTATTCCCCTGCTGTCATGGCATGCATTTTCTGTTTGTGCTACCTTTTTGTTTCTGTTGGCATGCACCTGTTCTGAGCACACCTGCCTGTTATCTCCAATAAATGCAGCTGCTTTCTCTTTTACCATTGGGTGTACTTTGCTCACCATGCACAAGAACCTTGAGTCTGTCTCTCAAATGAAACACGATAGGAGTCTCACCTTAATGCTCACAGTTATCACTCTATTTCCCTGATTTATTCCACTCCTCATTTTCCTGAATGACAGCTGCACCTTCTCACTTCTCTCATCAAACCTCTAGTACTTCCTCAGCAAAGTTACTTGCAGCTGCAATCTTGCTTCCTATCTAAACTGGCATAATTAAAGCAATCTAAAGCAAAGAGAGCTTGCCCAAGTTCCACAAACAGTTTATCTTCCTACTGACCCACTTAAAGACTTTTATCTGTCACTATATCTATGTTACCTGTGGGAAGTCCTGTTTTCTAAACGGACTGTCCAGGTTCTTCCTGAGGTGAGCCTTTCCTCTTGCACTAGCCCTCCCACCACTTCATCTAGTCAAGGAAATCACTCTGGCAAGTCTCATCCCTCTCCCTGGTTTCTTCAGTCTTTCCTTGTACACTGAATCTTATTTTTAAGTAGAAAAATATGTATTTTTTTCTTATTAAACTTGTTTGATTCTCTCTTGTTGTGACAGGCAGAAGGCATTTGATGCTTCTGTCTGGTTCTAAAATTATTTTCTGAGTCTAAACTAGCTCGTGATAACTATACCATTATGCAGAGGACCATCTGAGTGACTCTCATTGAATAAAGAGCAACTACCTCCACTTTGGCTAAACCTGGCCTTATCTCCATGTACTGACATGTACAGATCTGGCTAAGCTATTTCCTTTTCCCTTCAGGTGGCTCTAAGCAATGTAAACTGGGCTAGCTGAGGCACTGATGCATGATCTTTGATGCTAGATGACAGTCACTGTTTCCCCACCTGAGTGTCTCCCTAAATGGTTGAGCCCAGCAGGATGCAGAGCCAATGCTCCAGGGCTGTCCAGTGAGTTTGAGCCTTGAGATAAGAGGTGATGCCTTCCCAGGGCACAAAAGTTTGCACATCAGAACTGAAGCACTGCCACTTAAAAATTAAATTTTACTTGAATTGTGTTGTGCAGATTGGTCTTTCTGTATATCCTTCTCTCTGCATATTGTAGGGATGCTTTCTGACCTCCTAGCCAGCCCAGCTCACAGTAATCACTCACATAATTCTTGCCATTCTCCCAGTCACTCATCCTCTAGCCACTCCCTTCCTCATGAATTAATAAAATCCATGTTAGGCCCTGGGTCAAGGCCTTTGTTTGTAAGCTCACTTTTGCAAAATATTCACAAACAAATGTGAAATTTTCCAGTTTATTCTCCACACCCAACTTGGAAGATAAAGCTTCCACTGCTGTACTTCCCACAGCCCCTCCCTCTCCCATACCACAGAGTCAGTTTGGTAACAACACCCCTCTTTCCCCACCCTCAAGAAAGACTAATAAGCACAGTGATATGAGAATAGATGCAAAGCTAGAATGCTTTCCAGTCACTAAAGAGACAGATCTACACCCTACTCATAAGTGCAATGTGCACAGCTTTTAAATTTTTGCTTTTGGAAGAATTAAAGCAGAGCATTCTAGACAATGGAGTTCAGGCTCTCCCTATATGGGCTGCTTAGATAACTTAATTCAAGGTTTTCAAATGGTGCCAGATGATGTAACTCATCTTTGCTCACACATATGTATTGTCAGGGCAATTCCTGTATTTTAAATCACATTTAAAGTCACTCATTTCAGAACAAGCTCAAAATAATCAAGATAGCGGGAATGAAAATTTAAAAGCTGTTACTCAGGAAATGCTATCTAGCATGGGCAGATATACTGATTTAAAGATTCAGGTCCAGTCCCTAACCCTTCTTTTCATGTAATGCAGGGCTCCTATGCTGTGTATGGATTTCTATTCCAGAGGAAAGCACGCCCAATAAATATTTTACTCAGATACTCCAGAGTCCCAGAGAAACTTTCACCCAGTTTGCAGGATAACTGCAAGAGGCTGTAAATAGGTAGGTTTCTCACAAAAGTGCTGCTAAAATGCTTGCTTGCCAGTTAGCATATGAAAATGTGAACAGTGAATTAAATGAGCATTAGTTTACACTAAAGATCCATCTGTTTGCATCTGTGCATGCCAAAATATTGGATCCACTGCCCGTGCTTGTACGCTTATGGTGCAGGCTATATCCCAAAACCTTGACAATAAATTCCCTATGATTAAATGGCTTAATTTTGGCAAATGAGGACACACTAACTGATGCTCTAAAGGCACCCATCTCCTTGGGTACTCAAATTGTGCCCAATCTGTGTCCACATTACATGAAAGGCTTACATTGGAAGAAACATTGTAAATCTAAGTTTCATAAAAATGGCACACTTTTGCAGAAAACCATGTGCCCAAACAGAGGATTCCAATAAAATTAAGAAACTGGTCAATCAGTATGCCAATGATTTGGAACCATCCAAGCCAGTTATATCTGGTCCAGATCAGACAAAAAATACTCCTCTGTTTCCCTGGTTTCACTGGTCCATCAGACAAATCAGAGTGCAGAGTTAGACTTACCAGCAGCTTCTCACATTCGTGTGTTGTGGGGAGAAAAGCTAACTTTAGTTCCAACTGAAATTACCATTCCTGCCTTTAACCCCAAGCTTGAATCTGATTGGAATGAGACTTTAAGCAAGGAACTTTATTTTTCCCAGGGTATTTCAGTTCATAGACCTACTTGCACTAGTAAGTTAAATGGAAAAGCTCTTACTGGATTGGTGGATATGGGAAGTGATGTCACCATAGTAAACAGCTTGCTTGGTTGACTAGACCCACCTCCACAGCTTTGATAGGCTTGGGCTCCCCTCGATCTGTTTCACAGAATACACTGCCCTCCCTCTTCCTGGCCATGATAGACAGACAGGCATTGTAAGTAACATCGCTTATTCTGCCTTTAATTAAACAAAATAAAATGAAAGCCATTTATACTTCTATGCAGGAAAAGTTAAAGATTTTAACATTGGCAAAAGAACAACTGCAATTGGGTCATATCAACCCTACACTATTACAACTAATTTTATTTTATTTTATTTATTTATTTTGTTGGTACGAGGGATTGAACTCATGACCTCACACTTGCCAAGCAGGTGTTTACACCACTGAGCTAAATCCCTAGCCACAACTAATGTTAAAACTGCTAAAGGCTATATTCAGTAGAACTGCTCCATTCTTTATTGATCATATTACAACCTATTTCAATCTCCAAAGTTCATTGTCATCAGGTGATTATAATGCAGATACTTTTATAAATCTAGTTTCCATTTTTAATAAATTGAGACAATTCCATAAATTTCTTCATCATATTTTTAAATCTCTGCAAAAGGAATTTAAAATTATCAGAGCACAAATGATGTCATGTCTTACCTGTCAGCTTATTCCTAGACCTATTCCTCAGTAGAGTTACAATCCAGAGGTTTTACAAGTAACCAATTATGGCAAATGAATATTATACACATAGCCTCTTTTAACAAATTTAAATATATTCATGACTCTATAGATACCTTCTCACATATGATCCACATTACCTATCATTCAGGTAAACAAAGTTGATATGTTATACAACACTGGTGTCAACCTTTGCTAACTTAGGGGTGTCATAAACAATGAAACCTGATATAAGTCCTATTTATATTAGTAAACATTTTCAGAGTTTTCTTGATAACTGGAATATAAAGCATGTTACAGGGATACCCTATAATCCCCACGATCAATTGATAATCAAACACACTGGTCTTAAACTGAAAATTCAACTAGGTAAACAAAAGAAAGGGGAAACAGAGGGTCAAAACTTTGCTACCTATGTTTTACCTTTTCTGAATCTTGCTTGGCATGATCTCCAAACAGGTGTTTGGCATGGTCCAGCATCACTTTTAAATTGGGCCAAAACCATGCTTGCATTTCCACAGATTACTGGGAGACATTACAACCATCAGAGCTGTTATGTGGTCAGAATCCAAGCCACCTGCATGACACATCAAGCCCTCCTCCAAGACCTCAAGCAATGCACCTGACAGAGCATCGTTCACTATCCTGGGAATGCCTACAGCAGATCGTTTGTCAGACTTACCACCTATTTAGTAGCCAGGGTTTGGTTCAATCACTTGACAATCTTTTCCTTGCAATGCTTGCTCTCCTAGCAGCTACAGTATGTGTTCCTATGGTTCAGGGAGAATATTGGACTTACATACCTAATATACCCTTTCTTAGATCCCTTATGTGGATGGACAGGCCTGGTTTTCCATTCTATAGAGAGCAATAACCCTACATATACTTTCCTGTCTGGCCCTTATATTTTTATGCATTTACAAGAACAATCTAAGCTAACACTGCCTTTCATTTTGTATATCCTCCTTTACGTGTAGCTGATCTACAGCAAGATTTTAGCCATTGCATGTCAGCTGTAGATCAGACTTGGAAAATACAACTGTCTAAACGACAATTTGCCTTACTAACTTTACTTTCTATTCCCCCAGATGGTAACTTTGTAAGAGATCTTAAGCCTAACATTCCTATCTGCATTCCAGAAGCTCATACCCCTCATTTTGAGGTAGGTGAGTTGGGCCCTTGCAATCTTGCAGGGACCTGTAACATAGACAGGCTATATGCAAATTTAATTATTCCTTTGTAGATTGGTCTCCAGAGGATTTCTAATGGGAAAAGATCAAGATTGGCATGAGATTTCCTTTTTAAGCTCTCTTGACAATACCATGACTTCAGAAGCCTTGTCTAATGTTACGTGGTCAGGTAGAGGTCTCAGTCCTCCTGCTCCCAGACTCATTTTCAATGACAAAACTTGACTCATGCAACATACTTTATGGAAATTAGCCCTGACTTTTCATGCTGGATGGCTGCAGACTGGGCATCTGCAGCCAGTAGATGGAGGAAAAGTCAAAGTAGTATTACAAGGTCATAAATATATAAAGGTAAACATATGTGCTTATGATTCCCATGTACTGTTGATAGGAAAGATAGAGTGGTAACAAAATACGTTCTCATGTACTAATTGTTATCTAACCCATTGTATTATACCTGAATATCTTTCTAAGGATGCCACAATAGTGATCATGAGCAAGATGCTTAGAGTTTGGCTTCCAGTCAATCTAACAAAGCCTTGGTATCATTTACCTACTTCCCTCTTGGAAGAGACTTTAATTAAAAGATTTAGCAGTTGGTTCAATAAGATAGCTGTATTGATTATTGCAGGAATTACTTCCTTAGTCCTTTTGATAGCCAGCACAGTAACTGGGTCTATGGCATGAGCTCATTCAGTACAAACTGCTCACTTTGTAGACAATTGGACAAAAACTGCTGACAAGAGCTGGAAAATTCAATGAGAAATTGATACGAAGTTGCAAACCCAGGTGAGCATTCTGGAAACTTCAGTCCTTTGGATGGGAGATCAAATTTAAAGTTCCCAATTGCAACAGGGTTTAAGTGTCACTATAATATGACCTGATTTTGGATTACCCCATTACCATATAACAAAAGCCTTCATTCTTGGGGAATGATCAAAAAACATACACAAGGAGCAAGCCACCAGAATATTACTAAATATATGCTCTTCAGAGACCAGTGGTATGTATGTCATAACAGACAGCTACATTTAATACTCCGATTAAGCATTGGGATAAGTTTGCTGATGCTATAGAATATTTGAATCCATTTGCATATCTCAAAGCTCACTTTTGGCTTTATATTGGACTTACTGTGATCATTCTCTTGTTTATAATTCTTCTCATTAAAGTCTGTCATAGAGGATTCACACTCCAGAGAAGACTAGAGACCATACGGCTATGACTGACCCTGCTCCGGCTTCTTCAAAAACAGGAAGGGAGAACTGTAGAGGACAACATGGGTGACTCTCCTTGAATAAACAGTAATTACCTCCACTTTGGCTAAACCTGGCCTTATCTCTATGTACTGACATGTACAGATCTGGCTAAGCTATTTCCTTTTCCCTTCATTTGGCTCTAAGCAAGGTAAACAGGGCTGGCTGACGTACTGATGCATCATCTTTGATGCTAGATGACAGTCACTGTTTCCCCACCTGAGTGTCTCCCTAAATGGTTGAGCCCAGCAGGATGCAGAGCCACTGCTGAGTTTGAGCCTTGAGATAAGAGGTGATGACTTCCCAGGGCACAAAAGTTTGCACATCAGAACTGAAGCACTGCTGCCTAAACAGTAAATTTTAACTGAATTGTGCTGTGCAGATTGGTCTTTCTGCATATCCTTCTCTTGCATATTGCAGAGGTGTATTTTGGTCTGCTAGGTTGCCCAGCTCATAGTACTCACTCATGTAATTCTTGCCCTTCTCCCAGTCACTCATTCTGTAGCCAATCCCTTCTTTACAAATTAATAAAATCCAGATTAGGCCTTTGGATCGAGGCCTTTGCTCCAATGAACCTTCTTCCTGGCTGGATTTAGGACCCCCATCGACTCCCCGTAACTATGTGTATATCTTAGTGTCTTTATTCTTGCAGTGGGTTGCACTGGAGGTGGTATATTGGAATTAACTCACTAGAATTCCAATGACTTTTCTGTGGAATTACAAATATAAACTTCCTGGACTGTGATGAAGATGGGAAAAGGGATTTATATGCCATTATAGACAGCTAAGTTAGTTAGAAATGTTATAGACAGTCAGACAGGCCTAGATCCTCAGAGAAGTCAACACAGAAGATATGAACACATTACAACTGTGGCTGGAGGAATATTCCTTGAAGGCCAGGCCTCGGGAAAAAGATAAAATGGCTATACCTACATACTTCCCCAAGAGATGAACAGCAATGATTGATATTCTAAATAGGAGTCAAGCACCTTGGGTGACCGACCAAGACCTCCCTTGGCCCATACCTTCCAGGAACAGCCCTTGTTCTTTCTATAAACACTTGCGATATGACTTGGTTCCCCACTGGATCACTGTTACCTAAGTGACTACACTTGTAATCTTGTTGGTTGACAATAGTTTTGCCCTGCCTTATATCCAATTTCATACTCACTTTATGATTTTGCTCTATAAAACTTCCTTTGACAAGTGGGGTCCTCAGTAACCCATTCATGACCCCTTCTGTCTCTCATGAGCTGCATTAATCCCCCCCCTTAATAAACATTTCCTACTCTTAACTTTCACTGTTCTGTAGAAATCATTCTTCAGTTTTGGAGAACATGAACTTGGAGCATCAGACATCTAGTAGGTTGGGAGTTATAATATTTCCTTAATACCATTTGAAGACCCTTATATCATCACCATATCAATGTGACTGGTGTGCCTGTGTGATAATTTAGGTGGTACCCATGTACAGTGAAATCTCAAGTTACAACCAGCCTGACAATGAACAATTTAGGTCATGAATGGAAATTTTGGTTTAACTTACCAAAGTTTTGAGTTATGACCCAAATGCTGGGCACTTGTGCAGTTGTGGACAAAGACTCAGGATGCCAGAAAAACATGTAAGCTCATGTAAATGTTGGTCTGAGCTCAGCGACACGTGTTTATGGATGTGATTTTGGTCAGTGCTTTATATTATTGCTATGATTACTGCTATCAGAATGGCCCCCAAAAGTTAGAAAAGAAGCTAAGAAGGAGGGGAAGCTAAAGAAAGCAGTCACAATTGAAAAGAGTAGTGATAAAGAAAAGACAGAAACAAAGAACCTTAGGCCAGTTTTTGTTTTGAAAAGGCTGAGACCTAGTGAGCTAGAAGCAGGGCCTAGTGGGCTACAGACTCTCCCAAGGAGAGGAAGGAGACCAGAGTCAGATTTCTGATGTTTTTGTGGAAGGGGACTCTCCTTCCAAACAATACTGTAACTACCTCCCATTTCATCCTCCCTTATTGCAAGGCACAGATCAGAAACTCAGCATGTCAGACATATGTCAAGTTATAATGTTTCCCTTATATTATTTAGAGGTCGTCATATCATCCTTATACCACTTTTGTATGTCCCACCAAGATAGGTGGATGGAGGCAAGGGTTTGCTTTTATTTCATAGATTCTGGATTGTGACTTTGTTAGGTAATCAAAATTGTCATCCTTGTTTGTCAGTTGTTTATGCCCTAAATTTTATGTCTTGTCTCTGTCGACTGCTTATGACTTGAATTTTTATGCCTTGTCTCTTTGAGGCATTGTGTTCTGTTAAAATGATGGTAAATTTAAATTGAGAACATGGGAAGATTGTGATGTTCCTCTGGTGGAACATTTTATTCCTGTTTTGTATATATTGCATTTTGACTACTCACTAAATTTATAGGTGTTCCTTATTTGACCTTTTTGACTTGTTTGACTGCTGTGGCGTGTTATCTTATCTTAGGCAACAGTACGAGGAAAAATAACGTGAGGGTCCCCTCATGAGCTTTGATACGAAATGCTGTACAATGAGTCTTTTTATGAAATCTAGTTTATGTTTAGAAAATAAACATGCCTATTGATAAGTCATGGGACCTCTTCTGTCAGTTAAAAAGGAATAGGCCAGCAGCCATTCTTAAGACTTGGGGGGCAGGTTTCACTAAGAGACTCTCCCTGATTCTCCTCTGCACTCTAGAGGAAACATTGTCTATTCTACTGCAGTTTCTTTTCTGATCTGATATCATTTTTTTGTCTTTCCTGCCACTTTGCACTTTCCTTTTTTGGAGCCATGTAAGATTAGAGAGAGGGGAACTCTAGACTTTCTCAGTCTTTTCTTCCTATCCAACAACTAACAACCATTGAGTCCACAGATAATGAGCATTCGTTAACACTGAAGACTGGGAAGTCATCTTAGATGAAGTCAACTCAGGCTTTTATAGGTCCCTTATAGACTTCTATCTAACGTGATTCTTGCGTTAGCTAGTTAAATGCTCTTAGAGTAGCTGCCACTCTTAAAGCAGAAGACAGGTTCCCTAGCACCTTCTGGTGAATCCCTATTGAAGCCAGTGGCCAATGGAATGTTGACCAGACAGGCAGATAGATTTCTTTCTGGAAACAGATCCCTGGTTGCATGGACCAGTGAAAGCTGAGAGGACAATTGAGGGGTCATGACAAGGGGGACTGTCTGGCAGATACTCAAAGGTTCCTCGGTGGAAGTTGGGTCCTGATGGCCCGGTGAGGTAGGCAGCAGAAAAATGCTCATTTGCCTATTATTCCTACTGCACTCCTCAGGACTTTTAGTTCTGCTAGTAATTTAGAAACTACCCCTAAGTTTTTCTCCAACTCCCTGGAAATTAATTTCAGAACCACCTTGAAGTTAAACTGCCCCTCTCTCCAGAAAGTCAGACTGTGACAGCTTGCAATAACTATTTGCCTTTCATGGAGAATAGATAGTGGCTTACGCTTGTGCCTTGTGTATGTCAGATACGCATAAAAAAGTTGTTTTAGTTGGCCTTCCTTTCACGTGCATGCAGAAAATTCACAGATGATATGTGCCTTTACTAATAGATGAGTTGTGGTTGCTAGGAAATGGATGTAAGTTTAAACTGTGAGCTATAGAGATAAATTTTAGAGTGGATTTTGAGTAAAAGTTAGCCTTGTCTTTCTGTTAGGGAAGATTGCCTAGGTGATAAGGTAGATAGCACAAATGTCTTTGAGGCTTCTTTGTCTTAGGACCAGGGGCAAGATTTTTCTCTGAGCCATTCACCTGACTGTATCTATCTCTAGAGGTGGTATCTTTTGCAGGCTGGGAAGCATTCTAGCTACTTCTTTGATAATTGTCCTCACTGTCTTTTAAAGAACTAGAAAGCAGGGGTTAAATCTCTTGATTACTGGTTTTTCTAGCAGTGCTTCTTTCTTTAAACATGAATGTTACAGTTGAAATCAACTGTAGCTTGCACTTCTAGAAACACCTGCTAGAGTTAGGAGTATGCATTCCCAGGGAAGGTAGGGTTGCAAGCCAGTGAAAGGTGGCTAGTCTGACCTGACCTGTCTTTAACCTCGAGATGTCTGCCACCTGCTCTGGAGTGTGTCACCTTGGAGGATGCCTTGAGGATATAGAAATCAGATAGACATTAAACAGATGGCAATTCTTTATCTAGTATTTCGGGTGGGGAAATCAATGTTAAAGTCTATTACTCCTTTGGATGTGTTCTTAAGCACTGGAGAATGTTTGACACTTGCTGCACCTGCGCATGGCCTGCTGGAGTGCAGGCAGAAGTATTGACTTTGATGCTATTTTGTAACTAGAATTAAACTATAGAAAGAGAAAAAATAGTCAGAATTACCTTATGTTCAGATTTTCTTTGTGTTAAGAAGCAATCTCTATTTGTGTGCAAAATGTAAACATAAGCTACAGGGAATAGGTGACAAAAATGGAGCTACCTTTCATGGGTCCTTTCCTCTTAGTAACCTCAGACATTCTCCTCACAATGTAGCAGGACTTTGTTCTTCTACAGGGAGCCACTGGGCATTAGACAACTGACTTGTTAAATACAAGACTCTACTTCTAAAATGACCAGCCATTCAAATAAGGACATGTTCTTTCCTAAATCCTGCCAGCTTTCTACTAGAAAAAGAGAAATCTGAGGCTGAAAGACATGACTGTGAACAGGTAATTCTCTACATGCACACCGCCAGAGAAGACTTGTTAGATACATCCTTTACTGACCCTGACTTGACTGTCTTCTGTGAGGGCAGTTCCTTCATGGAAAATGGGACAAGAAAAGCAGAGTGTGCATCAAACTCATGAAAGTTTCTCTCTAGTCCCTGGAACTAGTGCTCAGCTATATCTCTGACTTACATCTCTGACAAGGGCTTTAAACCTCAGTGAGGGATAGAAAGTCAGTATTTGTGCTGATGATTATATGTAGTTAACTCCAACCATAGGACAGTTTAGTAGAAAGACCCTCTTATGTTGGGAACAAAGCAATCAGTCTTATTCTCATTGACCTAAGTCTACTAAATAAGTGAGATGGGCATCCCCTGAGAAGTATATACATACCATAACTGTACAAGTCAAAGATTGGTTTGCAACTGACTAGCTTAATCACCCTAGAATTACATGGGAAACCCCAGTGATACTCACTGGTCCTGTGGAACTAATTTGTAACCCTGGCTGCCCCCTGCATAGATAGAGAGATATACATTGTGACTTGTGTGGTTACAAGACAGGAGTGTCAAAAGTGTCAACAAACCTGTAAACTTACTCCATATATGACCCTGATGGCCTAAAAGTGTGTTTCACTGGTACAATCATTTGACTTTTATCTTTATCCCTTCTCTAGGATCAGAGGATGACATGCAACATATCTAGGCCTTGATTAAATATACTCAACCGGCCTTAAGTGACACCATGACTGGTTTCTCTCTCCCGAATAAAGAAGTAAAATTAATGAGCCAAGCCATCCTCCAAAGATGGATGGCATTATACATTCTAAAAGCAGCACAAGGGGGTACTTGAGTGATCATCAAAGTTAAATGTTGTCCATACATTCCTGATCCTTCTGTTAATATCTTGATAGCTGTTCAAGATATTAAACGACAGGTTAATGCCTATAGATAGTTCTTCCCAATCCTTGTCTTGGTCAGGGAAGTTTATATTTTTAATTCCATGGAAAAATTATTAGAATTCCAATAAGTTAATTCCAATCTACTACTTCCAGTACAACTCACAGAAAGAATAAAGACATTGAAACATATTTATAGTTACAGGAAGTCAAGAGGTCCTAAGTCCAGGCAGGATGAAGGTTCATTGGAGCAAAGGCCTTGATCCAAAGGCCTAATCTGGATCTTATTAATTTATGAAGAAGGGAGTGGCTAGAGTATAAGTGACTGGGAGAATGGCAAGAATTATGTGAGTGATTACTGTGAGCTGGGCTAGCTAGGAGGCATCCCTGTAATATGCAGAGAGAAGGATATACGGAAAGACCAATCTGCATAACACAATTCAGTTAAAATTTACTGTTTAGGTGGCAGTGCTTCCATTCTGATGTGCAAACTTTTGTGCCCTGGGAAGGCATCACCTCTTATCTCAAGGCTCAGACTCAGTGGACAGCCCTGGAGCATTGGCTGTGCATCCTGCTGGGCTCAACTACTTAGGAAGACACTCAGGTGGGGAAACAGTGACTGTCATCCAGCATCAAAAATGATGCATCAGTGCCTCAGCTAGCCCAGTTTACATTGCTT
This sequence comes from Dasyprocta punctata, assembly GCA_004363535.1. Classification (NCBI taxonomy): domain Eukaryota; kingdom Metazoa; phylum Chordata; class Mammalia; order Rodentia; family Dasyproctidae; genus Dasyprocta; species Dasyprocta punctata. The sequence goes on along the minus strand of RJWM01007045.1, from coordinate 60,995 downwards.
AGAGCCAATTGAAGGGAGAAGGGAATAGCTTAGCCAGCTCTGTACATGTCAGTACATGGAGATAAGGCCAGATTTAGCCAAAATGGAGATAACCACTCTTTATTTAAAGGGAGTTGTCCAGGTGGTTCCCCACAAATTCCATGCTCAATTTTGAAATTCCCTGGATCTTCTCCTTATCCTTTTTGTGGGAGGCTCTTACTGGCTATTCCTGTATTCACAATAATCTTGTCGATCTTATTATCTGGCCAATGTTTGATTTTTTTGGTGGGGGGGATACAGCAGATTGAACTCATGACCTTGTGCTTACCAGGAAAGTGCTTGAGCCACTGAGCTAAACCCCCAGCCCTATTTGGCCAATGAATACTAACTGTTTCTTTGGCCCTGTATCTTCCAAACTTAAAGCTATGCACCTACCCAAGACTGGAATGCCTGTCACCTATTGAGGGACTTTAATAAACCCTCTGTGGAGTATCTCTGACTGCGAATCACAACTATGACCCCCTTCAGCCAGAAGTAGCCAGAACAGACTTTGCCCTTTGCCCCTTCATTGCAGGTAAAGGTACCTCTTCAGAGGTGAGACTATTATGAAGTTAGGCAGAAATGTAACAGGCAGTCGGATAGGGTTAGGCCCTCAAAGAAGTCAGTGCTGAAGATGAGAACATGTTACAACTGTGGCTGGAGGCACAGTCTTTGAAGGCCAGGCATCAGAATAAAGGAAATGACTACACCTACATACTTCCCTGAGGGGTGAACACCAATGATTAGTATTCTAAATAGGAATTAATCACCTTGGTTGGGGGATCAAGACCTCCCTTGACTCATCCCGTCCAAGAAAAGTCCTTGTTCCTCCCATCTGCACTTGCTATGTGACTTGCTTCCCCATTGGATCATTATTACCTAAGAAACTGTACTTGTCATCTTCTTGGTTGACCCTAGTTTTGTCCTACCTTATACCTGCCTCATGATTTCATACCCACCTTGTGATTTTACTCTGTAAAGCTTCCCTTGAGAAGTAGGATCTCAGGAAATGCACCTTCCGGATGTCCCCTCCTGTGTCTCTCAGGCAGAACTTGTCTTTCCCTCAATAAATATCTCCTACTCTCAAACTTTGTTGTTCCTAGAATTCATTCTTTGATTTTAGAGAGCACAAACTCAGCATGTCAGACATCTAACAGATTGGGAGTTATATTTCCCTTATATTTTTAGAGGTCCTTATATCATCCCTATATCAGTGGCATGATTGTGGACTCTGTCCCAGGCACTGCTCTCTGCAGAACTCCCACTGGACCTCTGCAACTTTCTGTGACCATCATTCTGCCTGTCTGGAATGCCCTGTTAGCTCCCTGGCAGTAGTAGTCTCTGGATTGCCATGAGTTCCAGTGCTCAGTATCCAGGTTGCTGTGAATTCCAGGGCTGCTCATGTGCCCTCCCCACCCGAGATGAGAAGGCATGCTGGCCGGGTGGAAGAAAGATCCTGCACCATTAGCACTGCCTCCAGTTTCTTGCTTATGCCTTGGGTGAGATCCCCTCCGTCTTGCTGTGAATGTGATAAAAGTTTAACAAACTTGTATTCAGGAAGTTACTCAACTCTGTCTTTGTTTGGCAGATGTGCAAACTCCCTTTGGCTCCTTTGAGGCCCACTAGGACCTAACTCAGAGGGCCTTTTGGCTTCAAGGGTGGATCCCATGTCTGCTCACGACACTCCTTTTGCTCCATATTTCTGCTTTTCTTCACAGTACTAATACAGTTAAAAAAATAGATCTGAGGGATTAATTCCTTCCCTCCATTTAACTCTAAACAGTGCCCTATGGTTATTCCTGCTTTCGTTATCTTAAGGGTGTAAAAATAAAGTAACAAAACCCTAGGAGATCTCTGATGCTGTAGGCAGGAGCACATGCATGGTGGATCTCCTAGCCTGACCTTTGATCACTTTCACCTTACCTCTACTTCATTATAGGTTCATAAATATGTACCATATGTTACAAATACAATTAAGATCGGAGTGAATTCTGGGACAGTCATGCATGCTGAGAGCCCATATAATGATTCAGCACACTGTCAATCATTCCTGTCAATCATACCTAGGCATTCAGGGGGAAGCACCTAAGTGGAAGTGCTTGGCTTTCTACTTCCAAAAGCCTGATTTATCCAAACATATTTGCTGTTAGTACTTTTGTGTGCTCTAACCCATGTGCAGTGCTTTTCTGTGACCTTTGCATCTTTTTTTGTCTATGTCTTAAGTTTTGTTAGTCTGGACTTGCCCTGAGCACAACTTCCCATGATCTACCTTAAATGTAACTGCTTGTAGTTACATACTACTAGGTGTACACTTGACTATATTTTCCTCATTGTACACAACAGCCAGGACTATTATTAGCCCATTCTATGGCAATAGTACCACGTCTGTATTTCCTATTTTCTGTTTCTGCCCTTCCAGTCCCTTTAATTTTATTTTAAAGGGAATAAAACAAAATAATAAAATGAAACAAAACAAAACAGTGAAAACCTGATACTGGATTTTGAAAATAAGGCAGTAGGGAATCCACCACAGTTACTATATTGTTATCTTATAAATAGTTGCTCAAACAACCAGCTTTAGGCTTGCCAAGTCAATCAAACAATACCAGCATTAGGTTGTTTCTTTACTTCAGTTGCTATCATCTCAGCCTGTGTTCCTCCAAATCAGCCAGTTGGTTGCTTATGGCGGGGGGGGTAGGAGATGGAGGGTAGGGGTGTTCTTCTCTCCCCACCTGCTTCCTGGTGGGTGCATGGGGCAGGATGGTGGGGAGGAGGCATGGCTTACTTCCTGGCTCTCCTCAGGCCAGTATGGCCAGGGCTGGCTCCATTCCCTTTATACCGCACTCTGGTCATGCTTTGCCTCAATACTCTGCTGAAATTGCCCTTGGCATTTCTAAAATCAATGCTTAACATAGCAGCAGCATTTGAAACAAGTCACTGCTCTCTTTCCAAGATGCTCTCCTCCCAGGCTTTTGGGCCATACATTCTATTTTCTTCTTTCCTTTCTGACTTGTCTTTTTCAGCTTTCTTTGCTGGTTGCTCCTTGGTTTTCCACCTCTAGATGTGAGTATGCCTTAACTTAGTCTCTGTGTCTCTTCTCTTGCTTAAGTTTACCCCCTATGACTCATCATTCATTTTTCTCTGTGGTACTGAGGGTTGAACCCAGGGTTTTTGAACTGAGTTACATCCCCAGGATTTTAATTTTTTAATTTTTATCTTGAGACAGGGTTTTGCTGAGTTGCTAAGTTGCCCTGATTGGGCTCAAAATTGGAATTCTCATGCCTTAGTCTCCCAGAGTGCTAGGATTATTGGCATGATCTTGTATTTAAATGTAGTCTTCATTCTAGCAGTTATCTCTGTTCAGAATGCTCTTTCTCTAGATACCTAAACAACTCACACCCTCATCTCTTTCAACATGTACTCATAATAATAATGCTTTTGTTAGATAACTGTCATGTTAAACAAGGCAGTGATCTTGCCTCCAGCTATTTTGGTCATTTTTCTTCCCTCCAGTTTTTCTTTTTAGGATTTACCTATTTTATATATTGTATTTTTTCATTCTCAGAAACTGTAATATAAACTAAACCAGAACAGACATTTTTATCATCATTCATTAGCAAATAACCAGGGCATGTTACAAAATTAGTATGCAGTGAATATCTGTTGAAAGAAACTAAGATTTTTTTGAATAGTGAACCAAATGTATCATGGTTTTGGAACTCCATGAAGTCACAGTGCCTATGGAAAAGGACTCAGAAATCTCTTCAAAAATGAAAAACCCTTGAGAGCTTGTTTGGAGGTCTAGGAGGGAAGCATAGCTACTTGTATGCTCTTGACTGAGGAATGGTTCTCCTCTATCAGGAGTGCTCATCTTCTTCCACTGAGTACGCAGGTTTGAGAGGAACACACACGGAAAGTAAGGGAGGAAAGGACACCCACCTAACCAGCCAAATCAGCTGAATTAACCCTGGTGATCAGTGGGGTGACTGATGTCACAGTCAGTTCTCCTTCACATTCAGTGGCCACTTTCTGGGGGGGGGGAGTGATACTAGTAGTTGGAATGATATTTTTTGTCTTTCTGATTCTTGTTGATATTAATTTATTACAAAAGACCTGTCAATTGATGACCTACAGAAAAAGTCCTGACTAGTCTACTTATACATACACATGTAAAACTATGAAAGAGTTATTGTAGTGCAACTTGGCCAATTAATCTAAGAGTGCAGTCTGATTTAAATGCAATTGTCATGTGTGTTTGTCCATATGTCTTTTTAATCTGAGTTCATAACTGGTTAAAGCACCTCCAGCTGTGGTGTTTAAAATTTTTTTTCAAGCTCAACTGTTTCTTTTTCTTTTTATCTTTTGGACTTTTCATGAAAAAACTGGTTGTGTTGGTTTTCAGTATAGCCAAACTCAAGACATTGCCAGATGTGAAGGCTGACAGGTCTTAAATTTTGATAAAATAAAGATGATGTATGATTTAGTTTAACAAGTATGTTTCTGAGTATTAACTTTCAGATATAATCCTTCAAGTTTTCCTTAAGTTGGCTTACAGGTAAATGGGCACTCATTGGTATTATCCCAAACATTTACTGTTCACATAGCTTAATGGTAGACTAATTTAAATCAGCTGATAAGAGTAAAGATATTTTAAAAGTTGGTGACATGTTTCCATGCATGTTGTTTGACAACCAAGATAATACAAAAAATCAGTTTTATAAATGCAATGTCTATTATTTTCTGTGTACAATAACTTAAGAGTTTTTCCTTTAAAGATATTACATAGAACAGATAAGGATACTCCTTTACAGAGGGGAAAATATAGAAAATAGTTTATCTTCTGAGTAAAGCAGCAACCTATTGGAAGGGCTGGAGATAGAGATGGGAGACCAGCTTATATTGCTAAAAATCAAGAATAGACTGTGAACTAATACTTTGGACAAAGATCGAACTTCTTCAGATAATATGGAATGCAGTCCTTCCCTACTAAAGGGAGGACTGCAGCCATTATCTCCCGAGTTTCTGAATTTGGAGAAAATTATAATGCACATTAGCCAGTTTTTTCCCCCTAAGAGCCCAGTTTCTTTTAAATCCTACATGTTGAAGAACTGGGTTAAAAGTTAGAGTTCCAGTTGGTCATTTTAAATCTACAGAGCCAAAAGTGATGGGTGGTCACTAAACAATTGAGCAATTTTGGCTTTGTTTATCTATAATTAGCTCTGGGGGTGGGGTGCATTCATCCATATGAGATTCCTTCTGGAAATTCAGAAGCTATTTTTCTTCTTTTTTCCAATAAAACTCCTCTAAGCTCCAAAACAAAAAATTAAGATCCCTTTATAACATCAAAGTTTCTCAGCCTCTCACTTTTGTGATAGTAGCTTGGTAGACACAAATAGTATTGATTTGATTTTCATTATATATATATATATTTCAATTAAAAAATTTTTTTTGAGACAGTGTCTTGGTATATAGTGCAGGCTGGCCTTGAACTTGTTTATGTAGCCCCGACTGGCCTCAAACGCATGGCAGTCTTCCTGCCTCAGCCTCCCAAGTGCTGGGATTACAGGCATGTGCCACCATGACTGGTTTGCACACTATCTATTTGACATCCATTTCTTACAACTTTTGCCCTCTGTGAATTATAAGAGTACTGTATATGGTTCATGTTCCATATTTGACTGAAGCTGTATTTAACACAAGATAACAGTAAATTGGGCAAAAAGATTGTAGTAAAGCTTTTTTCATAGTTTCTTGGCTCTTTCCATGTCTTCAACCTTAAATCTGGGACCGTTGACATTTTTATCTTAAACATGAGAGGCATTGATGTAAACATCATAAAGCTACATAGAAGGAAGTGGAGGAAGTGGGGAGAGGAAGGAAGGGAAGGGGAAGTAATAAGAATTACGATGTGCTAAGAACATGTACCAACTCCCCACGATGAATATAACCATTATATAGTGCCAACATGTACTGATAAAAAGGAAAGGAAAAAAAAAAGCTATGTGGTGTGTATAAAAGGGAAGAGGTTGTGATCAGGAAAACAGATTAAATTAGGTTTCCTCTCAACCAGCTGGTTTTCCTGTTCATAACAGAAAGAAACTGAATGAGAACCAACATTGTCTTGGTTTTTTTGTTCAACTTCTTCAGAAGTTGAACCCTCCACATCCAGCAGTGTAAAGGTATTGCTGCTTGGAGCTCTGAGGAAGCCCTATACACTATACCCTATCCTCAGGCAAACTGGGTAATTTTGAAACCCAGAATTCACCTAGAGATCTGTTCCCTAAGGACTCTTATTTTCTCTCTGGGGGCCGAACAGGGAGCATTAAAGCAGTTCCAGGGCCAGAGCAGGAACCCACACAAACCCTGGAAGGCCGGGTCGCAGCAGCAGCATGGGGATCTCTCCCTGCAGCCTGGCTGGAGCCCAGCAAGCCCCACCCTGCGCTGTTGTTCCGAGAGGGGAAATCACAAAGCTTTCAGTTTCGTTTTCCTGCATTGCAATGACACATTTCTTCATGCTGCTTATAAATACACTAGTCCAGAACTAAAGTCTTAAATAAAATGGTGATATAGCTTTGGAGGGTTTTCTTTTCAATTAGATGAAAATGTTTGTCAGCATCTAAAATTTCAAAGTTCAGAGTTTGTAGTTGGTTACAGTTTTCAATCTAGCCTGGATTCTTCATTTTATGGTCTACATTTTACCTAGGTCTTCTAGTCAAATCTCTAGTCTTCCACTTCCAGATATAGTCTGTGTGTTTACCATCTTTACTGAAAGGTTTCTTTTTCCAACAATTTTATAGTCAGCACCAGTCACATCTAGTGATGCATCCATAAGAGTTTTGATATTTCTCATTTCTTTTTGAATAACTTCATAAGAAATACCTTATGTATATTTGAAAATATATTCATTTTTAAAAGTATGTTTTGTTTTTGGAACTAATTTTTAAAGATAACTTTTAAAGAGACTTGATTAAACAAGTATTTAAGGATTAGAAACTTACCAAGGCTTTTCTGAAAACTTCTACTTTTGTATTAAAAGCTGTCTTTGTGAGGCTCTTTGATCTTGAATTTTTAGAATAGTTTGATTTTCTGGAGAATTTGCAAGTCACATTCAGTATATCAGTGAGGGAGGAGAGATGTAGGCCGAATAATGTTGGTTTGCCTGAGAATAAATTTTTGAGAATCTATTAAATCAAAAAGCAAGCAACAATAAGAACAAAAATCAATATCTCAGCAAATTAAAATGCAATTGATTGGACTATTGTTTGGAAGTGTTTATAGTGTGAATTTCCTCAACTTTCTACTCTGAATATTTTCAAATATAAATAAGTTCCAAACAATAGTGAACGGAATATGCCCGATGACATTTTTTTTCCATGCTTACATGCTTTTTAATACAAGTTAACATGCCACAATGTGTGGCAGCCTCCTGTCTCTTCCCACATTCCATGGTCAGTGAGGAATGAATCCTATGCTGCTCAACACACATGGAGGATCTGATCGCCACTGCTGGATTGCAAGAATAGCTCCCGCCCAGGTATGCCTTTTGCTGTTACTGATCCCTTCAGAGACTTCTCAAAATACAAGCCAAGTGACCTTGATAAAATGCAAATAATATCATACCAATAACCCATCTACCCCCTCCAGTGACTTTTCATCTGACACAGTGAAAGCCAAGGTCTGTATTATGAACTACAGGGTCCCACATGATCTGGTACCCTGCAACCCCTCTGATAGTAGATCTTTCATTTCTCTCTCAAATCTGGTCTGGCCCATGATCTCCTTGTTACCCCTTGCTGTAGGCAGCTCCTGCTTCTATTTCAGGTCATTGTGCTTGTCTCCTTTGCCTGGACTGTCCTCGTCACAGGGCTCACTCCTTCATGTCCTTGAGGTTATGAAATGTCACCTTCTCAGTAAGGTACTAGTCTATGAAAAACTTTTTCTCATCTCCCAACAATCCTCATTCCTTTTCTGGCTTTATTTGTAATTTATTGAGGACTTACCACAACCATATAGTCTCTAGATTCTTAGCTACTTATTTCCTATCTCCCTCATCGTTCTGTGCATTCCATGAGGACAAGGGATTTGCACACTTTGTTCATCATTTTATAAATGCCTGCCACGTTTTAGATTCTTAAAAATTTGCTGAATGCATATCATATTTTCTTAGAGTTATTAAAAAACAGTGAAGTTATGAAAACCCTCATGGTAGCAATGTCTGTAAGTTAAGGACTTCCTTCATTTTGCCAAGGTCACTACTTCACCAGAAACCCAGATAGAAATCTAGGGAATGAGCCATTCATTAGGCCAGATCTAAGGCCAGGTTTTATGAACTGATCACAAAAATGAGAAAGCAGTTTTATCAGAAGGAAAGGAAAATTAATGAACCTGTTTTATCCTGCAGTCCTTGTAAGCACCCAGTTTCATAATACATGTCATCTTCCTGCTGTGTCATAGTCCTTGGTGACAGAGTCTCAATGCCTTTGCTCTTAGCACCTGCTGCCTTGGCCCTAGATTACTTCCTGGTGAAGCAATTTCCCCTTTCTGCACTGGTACCCTGATCGGGTTAGAAGGCCCACCTTTCTCATTCCAGAGTCCTCTTTTGACAACATAAACATCTACCCTCTCTCTTGAGAGCCTGAAGATTGAGAGGGAAGATTCTGAATTTTCACTCTTAGCCAGTGAAGACAGCAACTCCAACAGGACCTCGCACTCTAAAAATGGAGCAGAGCAGCAGCAGTTTCCCTCTGCAGTCCACCCCTTCCTTAAGGGCTCTGTGGCCTCCAAGCAGGGACTCCGGGGTCCGTCTAGGGTAGAGGTGCGCTGCAAAACGAGCCTCCTACCACCTCACAGCACGGCATTGCTACTTTCCTTCAGACTCTGCCAACAGATACAACAGATAGGGATACTGACATGTAGTCCCCAAATGTGAAGTCTTTTCTTCTATTAACTAGAAAAACCGACACGGGCTTGTCTCAGTATGACATACTAGACTCCTCATTGATACCCTCGAACCTATTACAATGTCCCGAATTTTTCAACCCTGCCTTTTTAACAAGATAGCAGTTTATGAATACACTATACAGTAACTTGAGTCTGTGCTCTTCAGTAAAGCTTCTAAAATAGTTCGCACCTTATGAATTTTAAGAGCATCTGCTTATATAATGTTGAAACCAAATAAAGATCAAAATTGGCGGAGTCGAATTCTGAAAATACCTTGGTAGAGTTCTTGGCGTCCTGGTTTCCTGGCGGCTCACAGCTTCCTGTTTCGAAGCCACGGTGAATATCAATTTTCTTAGTGATTACTTTCTTAACTATTGAAAGCAGCCACAGGATGCCATTCTCAAGCGAACGCTCCTTTTTCCCTCTCTGATACTGAACGAGTGCGTGCCAAGTCAGCGGAACTCCTGGGGAGACGCAGCGGGGTCCGTCGCCATCACAGGAGGCTCTCAGCGGCCGCACCCCGGGCCATCCTTGTTCTGAGGGTTACCCCGCTTTTTCTCTTACCGCTGCCCAATCAGAGACCCTCCCCGTCCCGCTTCAGCCTGGAGCGCCTCCACCCCCTCTAGTGGCACTCTAAGAAACCGAAACCATGCAGGAGCAAGTTGGTTTTGTTTTCCTCACTTTTTTGACTTTAAATCAGATGGCTGCTTGAGTAGCTGTGAATGAAAGATTAAGATAGAAGAAAAGCTATTCTCTGGCAAGTGTCATCTTTCACCAAGGGTAAAACATTTCATAATATCTTAAATTATGGAAGGCAAAATTTTGCATATTTACACAGGACTACAGATTCTGTTTCAATCTTTTAGGCTTAAATTCCTGACTTTCTTTGTACTGTTTGTCTGTCCTCTTTGCCCCTGGCCAACAGCCCTACCAGAAGCCCCCTTGCTATCCTTACGGGTTCTTTTATTAGTTCTCACCATCTAATTACACTTGATGGTACAGTTCTTTCCAGAAAAGCACTTACTATTATCACTTAAATACACTGATGTGTGTGTAATACATAGATATTCCTAATTAATTGTTTTTATAAGTAATGGTTCATACAAAAACATGTATTAATATAAAAATAAAGCCGATGTATTAAGAGATATCTGTCCCCTTATCCATGTGACAAACAAAGGTTTAAGAACTTGGAAACTTACCAGAAATGTCCTAAAAGCATTTTCTTTTTACTTCAGAAACTTGAATCCAGGTATTTTTAACCTTTGCTTTCTTTTCTCTTCTCATGGCTAGGAGACATACTTCTGAGGATCCTTTAATGAAAAACAAGGTCACCCACACTAAGCCCCTAAGTGATGAAGCTGTCTAGTCGCCTAAGCAGTCTGACACTGTGCCAGGCTCCCTTGCAGAATGAGGAAGTAGAAGTACAAACACAGGGGTTTCAGTTTTGCTTGGGAAATTTTACCTCCTTTATTGTATCTTTATATTCATTAAAAATATAAGTTTAGTATTTGAGAAAGCTTAATATGTTGTGAAGCATATAACTTGAAACAGGCAGTGCACAATTATTTCAGAGTCCCTACCCCCTACCATGTGACAGTTTTGATCTTCCTCACTCTCCTTCCCCATGTAATGGACAAAACTAAAGTCCTCTCATGGTTTTCTCATTTTCTTTAATTCCTCAAAGTTACTTGTAGCCTTCTCTCCATTCCGCCCCCAGTGTAGTAGTGGTTCTCAATCCACACAGCACAGGAACATCGCCTGGGGAATTTTCAATAACAGTAGATGCTCAGAACCTTTGCTGGATGATCGTATGTCTCCAGGGATAAGGCCACGCATCAGTCATTTTTAAAAGTTCCCTAACTGTTTCTGATGTATATCTAGGACTAGTATATGTAAAATAAGATAAATGAACTCTTCCTTTTTTCCTTTCTTACTTTACCTTCTCTTTCTTCTTCTTCCCTTTTCAAACCATTCAACCCTAAAACCAATATCTGTGTAGAGAAAGGTAGAGGTCTGTGGTGGGAGAGTGGAGGAGCCAAGATGGCCCAGAGCAGAAAGTTATAACCTAGGAAAGTGGCCCAGAAGAGCAATGTTTTGGTGAGAAATCAGAGCCTAAGATGGGTGAGAAGGAGGGCTGGCCTTGTGAGAGGTATCAGAACCCAGCAGAATAAGGAAGTGTCTTTCTGGAAAGATCTGCCTAAATCAGGCTGTCACTTGAGGAGTGTCAAAGCAAAATTTGCACTGGACAAAGCAATCCCAAAACTTATACCCCCCCAAATTTAAAGAGTCAACCAAAAAGTAGGCAACTGAAATGAGAGATACTCCTCAGATGAAGAAATATAATGGTTAATAAATACATGAAAAAATGGTAGAGAGAACAAGGCCACATCAGCAAGCAAGTCCAGTCAGGGAACCAGTACCATGCACAGGCCACTGCCAGACTGGAACAGCCAGATGCAAACCTCTCCTCATTAGTCAGCGCCATCTGTGGACCAGGGGTAGAGAGAACAAGGCCACACTGGCAAGCAAGCCCAGTCTGGGAACCAGCGCCATGCACCAGCTGCTGCTGGACTGGGAACAGCCAGCCCCAGCCCCTTCCAATCAAGAAGTACCAATCCCCACCCACTTCTCTGGACCAGCTTCTCTGGAGAAGTGACCAGCTTCTCTGGAGAAACACAGGCTGTGATGATAGCTATGGAGATGAAATGCAATTGGACACCTGTGGTGCTTTGTTGTTTCACTAACATTGCAGGTCTAGGGTCAGTGGTCTGATCTTAGGTTCAAAGGATATCTGTATGCAGTGTGACATCTGGGGGGGGATCTCCTTCTGAGGGTTGCAGCCATTGTTGATTCCCTACGGTCTTGTTTTGGAAGTCCTGTATCATTTCCATTGTTTTGTTGGGTTGGGTTTTATTCTCTCTTGTTTTGTTCAATTATGTCAAATCCGACGGCAGGAGCAGCTATTTCAAAGATAGCAAGATACATTATGGTAGCAGTTTTGGATTTACTATTGGCTTGTTTTGAAGTCCTGTATAGCATTCATTGTTTTTTTTTGTTTTTGTTTTTGTTTTTTTTTGTACATGGTACTCAGTTCTGCTCTCTTTTGAGCATTTCAAATTTTCTTTTCATTTTTTAAAGAAATTTTGTTTTATTTTATTTATTTATTTATTTTTATTTTTTATAACACCAAGTGCATTTATTAGAAAAGAAGAAAGTTATGAAATAGCCTCATATTTCATTGTTTTGTTTTTATTGTTTCTATTTTATTCTGTTCCGTTTGATTTTTACTGTGTCCAAAATTATCTGCAGCTATTTTGAAGACATCAAAAGTCATTATGCTAACTATTGTTGATTTCATAATGTTTTGAAGTCCTGTATCCCTTATACTGGTTTGTTTTGATTAGTTTTATTCTGTTTTATCCTCTTTAAAATAAAAAAAATGTTCAGCATCCCTGGCCATTCCCAAAATGCAAGTTAAAACAAAACTGAGATTCCATCTCACTCCAGAAAGAATGGCTACCACCAAGAAATCAACCAGTAACAAAGGTTAGTGAAGCTGTAGGAAGAAAGGAAGCCTTCTTCATTGTTGATGGGAGTGCAAACTGACACAATCACTAAAAATTAACAATAGAAATTCCATTTGACCCAGCTATTTCCTTTCTGGGTATCTTCCCCAAAGAGTTAAAGAGATCAAACCACAGTGATGCCTACATACTCGTGTTTATTGCAACATGTTTTATAATGGCCAAGTCTTGGAAGCAGCCTATATGTCCATTAACAGATGAATGGATAGAGAAAATATGGTATTTATACACAATGGAGTGCCACTCTTCTGTAAAGCAGAGTCACTTATACAAAAATGGATGCACCTTGAGACTATAATGTTAAGTAAGGTAAATCAAACACATTAGCTGAAATAACACATGGTTTCTCTTTTTTATGAAAAACTCAGAAGAAAAATAAAGTGTGAGATAAAATACACAATGGCACCTCAATTCATTGAATGCTTTGTTTGAGAACAGAAGTGTTCTGCAAAATTTGGCCTCTGTTTGCAAACTTTGCATCAGGTGACATTGATTTATGGGGAAGTTTGATTCAGTTTGTGATGAATTCTGTTCACAACCAGGGTCACGGAAAGAATTAAGTTCATGAACTGAGGTACCCTATAATAAGAAAAAGGAGAGAGAAAAATTATTGTAATTCAGTATGGACAATGTATGTATAAGTGTACCTTGATTTAGTATAATTGTCTTATGTGTTTTATATGTTTTTTTTTGCCTATTCATCTGATCATTCACCAGTATATATGATAATTAACTTTATAAAGATTTAAAAGATAAATAAATGAACCTGGTGCTGGCCGTGATGTACAGTTTGATTCTAACTACCTGGAAATGTCAAGCTAACCTAAATTGAGGGACATTCTAAAAAAGAACTAGGTCCTAATCTTAAAAAGTGCCAAGATCATAAATATCATGGCAAGATTGAAGAATTGATCCAGACTAGAAGGAACTAAATTGATTCCAAGCCCTATCATTTTGCTATAAAAAACATAATTGAAACAACTAGTGAAACCCGAGTGAAGTGTGAGGATTCAGCAAAAATAATCAAGGTTACTATCAAAATTAAAACCCATCTAAGGTTAACACTGGAGTTAATGTTCTGATTTTGATAATTTTGTTTCAGTTATTTTTCTTTGTACTATAGTTAAATTTTTCTTGTTTGTTGAAACATACTAAACTATTAGAAGGTAATGGGACATTGAATGTAAATTGTTTATTTAAAAATTTTGTCCTTATATTTTCTACTCTTCTGTAAATTTGGTATTACTGGATTACAGGCTTGTGATTATATATGGAAAAGGGAAACATACAATTAACATTGGGTAACAACATCCCCAGCCCCTGATAAAAGAAATTTATGAGTAGCTTTTAAAGATTCATTCCCTCCTTCATTATCAGGGACTTAATTTCTCTTCTTTCTTATATACTTTCAATTTCCTGCTTTAAATGATATCTTTCCCATCAGTATAAAAATATGCTCACAATCTCTAGACCTTCCTGGAATTTTACCATCTGTGGATGTATCCATAAACAATATAATGCTTGATTTTGTTTACTGGAATTGGATTGAATGGATTTGTGTACTCAACATGGTTTCTGAAATTTACCCACATTACTGTGGATAACTAGTTTATTTTTCATTGCTATTAACATCAGTTGTATGAGTATGCTCTATCTTGCCCATTCTTCAGGTGATTAATATTTGGGTGGGGTGATGTGGTTTTGCCCCTGCCTGTTGATGCAAAAGAGTGAAAGCTGTTTTAGGGAATATAGCCCGGAGAAGAACTCCTGGGTTTATAATGTGCATGTGGTCATGTTACTAAGGAATAAGGCTAAGGTATTTCCCAAAGTGGTCAGACCAGTTTACAATCCTCTTAGTAATGAATTACGTGTTCTCCTTACTGTACATCCCAGTCAAATCTTCATAAATAATCCTTTCTAATTTTTACCACTCAAGTAAGCCTAAAATTTTATCTTGTGGTGGTTTAACTTTGAATTTCCCTTATTGCTAATGAACTTGGAAAATCTTTTCATATGCTTAGGGCTGCTTATGCTTCCTCTTTTATGAAATTCTTTCATTTCTTCAGCATATATCTTGGTTACTTTTCTCTCATTGCTACCACAAAATACCCAACACCCAAAATGAAGGAATGAAAGATTCATTTAGCTTGCTGTTTGTGGAGGTTTCAGTCCATAATCAGCTGGCAGGGTGGCATGGCACTGGGGCAACACTTCAAGGCAGCAGCCAGCAAAAGCAGCAAGAGCAAAAAGTGGGGAAGAGCAAGCCTCTTCTCCTCCTTTATACTGCAAACAGGCCAACCCCACTCCAGGGCAGGTGTAGTACTCACACAACCTCTGTACCCTCCTCTTGCACAGGCTGAGAATATTTGCAAAGTAAGGATCCCAGTTCCCTGCTGAGTCTAGTCTCTTAGTTAAACTTCTAAACTTCTCAAATTGACAGTGTATCAACCATAACGGTATATTTGCTGGATTTGAACTTTCTATCCTTCTGCCTCAGCCTCTTACAGTTCTGGGACTACAGTTATGTGCCACCATACCTGGCTTAGTGTGTTTTAATATGGCCTGTATTTTAATCTGTTGTCCCCTGCAGGTTTCGAAAATACCTTTTTGTTTTTAGTTTATCTTTTCATTTTGTGATGATAAGCAGAAGTTCTTAATTTGATTGTGATTAAATTCATTAATCATTCTCTTTTGTCTTTTCTTTTTGTGTCTTGTTTATTGCTTAATTTTTTTTGACACAGGGTCTAGTGCTGTAGTCCAGGTTGGCCCTTAAATCACTATGTTGTCCTGGCTAATCTCAGACTTTCAGTGATCTTCCTGCCTCGGCTTCCTGAGTGCTGCAGTCATAGGCATACACCACCATGCCTGGCTGCTTTTGTATTTTATTTAAAACACTACTTGGCAGTCAGAGAATACTCTTTGACATTGTTTTTTACATGCTTTTAGTTTTGTTTCCTACCTAGAATTGATATATATGGAGAGTGTGATATAGGGGAGTCCAATTACATTTCTTTTGATTTGGCTGATCAAATTTCCCAACACTTTCTCTCTAAAAATTCTTCCTTTTCATACTATTTTACTATTTACTATTTTAACCTTGAACTGTGCCACACCACAGTTCAAGGTTAAAATATATTTGTGCCTATTTCTAGGTTCCATAAGCTGTTGAGTATCTACTGGCCATCTTTTCATGAAAACAACACTATCTTAATTACATTAAATTTACAGTATTCTTGATGTCAGGTAAGGACAATTCCCCCAGCTTGCTTTTTTAAATTTAATTTTATTTTTTTAAATTATCCTTGTTATCTTTGTGCTTTTATATATACATTATATTAAACCAAATTTATACTTATATTTATACATATCCAAATATACATATATATCCAAATTAAAGATTTTTTCCTTTACAAAATTCAATAAACTAAATAAAAGAGAATATAAAGATCCCCCGCAAAAAGCTCCAGTTGCTTTCAAACAAAGTATCACGTTTTTACTCCATAAACTTAAAGTGTTAATCATGAAGCCAGAGACAATATTCCAAGAATTGACAGGTAGCATCTACTTTTAAAATCTAAAATAAGGGAAAAGCCAATGAAAGAAATTCCTAGAGCATTTAGAATACTCCTGTCTTATGGCAAAATCAAAACGAGTCAGCAAGCAATCAAAGAGAAAGATACAAAAGCCCCTGAGAGTAGAAACTATGCATGGAGCCACCCATGCCTTGATCAAAGGAAAGCAGTGGAGAAACTGAAGAAGAAGCATGGTTTCCTGAAGTGAAATATCTCTAACAATTAAAGAAAAAAAAAAAAGAGATGACATCAATTAGATCAGATTCATAAGATGTGGTTGGTAGGCCAGAGAGGGTACCTGCCTTTTCACACTCATTCACGCCAGTAATCACAACTTAAAGGTTGCCTCTCTTTGTCCCTCTTCCGCAGCACGTGTACTAAGATATCAGTGGAAGAAATAGGAGTAGTTGTTAAACAGGCAAATTGAAATTCTCTGAAAAATAAAAGGTATGTATCCTTAAATTACAGTAACTACAAGATACATTTAAAGGTTTTCTTGGAGCCAATGATTCTGTGTCTTGGCCTCATTGGAAGAATGATCCAGATATCCCTTCCATGTGGGTCCATTATGTAGCATGGTCCCAGACACAAGACCAAACAAAATTTCATCACTTAAATCCTCTAATGTAAATTAACTACATAATAAACAAATTTATCAGGACACAAAGAACACAGTCCAAATGCAAATATAATATTAAATTCTGAAGCTGTAATATAAACCCCGAGGGACATAAAGAAAAAAGTCAATAATTTAAGCTGCACAACTAACTTTTAAAATCTGCTATAAAACATTGTACTTAAAGTCAATAGTGTGTTGTACACTTAAAAAAGTGTTAGTGTATATTAAGTGTTCTTACTACATTAAAATTTAAAAGTCTAATTGCATCAACCTACAAATCTCTTGACAAAATGTACCATAAATAGGCTGGTAACCAGCTCAGAAGGGAGGCAGCAGTCGGCCCTGCCATGGCACACACTCCAGCAGCCACTGGAAGACACTGCCTGCAGGTAACCAGCTCAGTAGGGAGGCAGCAGCCGGCCCTGCCCAGGAGTGCACTCCAGCAGCCATCGGAAGCCAGTGCCTGCAGATAGCCAGCATGGGCTGGGAAAAACAGTAGCCAGCCCTGCACCAGCACACCCAGTGGCCACTATTGGATACCCTTAGCCAGCACTGGACAGGGTATCCCACGAGAACCAGTCACGCTCTGGAGAAATTGTAGCCTGGGACCCCACTACCTACTTGTTTGGAAGAACCCAAGAAAATGTCAAGATGAAGATGCAAAAGGCAGTCCCTGGACTCCAACCCAAGCAGAGCAAGTCCAGGAGATGAAAACATGGAAGAGAACGGCAGTTGCACACCTGAAGTTTCAGAAGTGATGGCAACTGGAGTAAAGAAACAACTTCATGAGGCTATAAAAGAAATTAGAATAGAAATACTATCTCGGGTAAAAGAAGAAATGAAAAACATAATAAAAGAATTGCTAAGCATCTCTAAACAAGACATAGATAAAAAATAGAGGAGCATAGGAAAATGATGGAAACCTTGAATGAGCAATATAAGAGAGATTTAGAATGCATGAAACAGATTCAAAGAGATATTCAGGAAATTAAAAACTCCATTGAAAGCTGGCAATACCACTTGAAAGAAACTGAAGATAGACTTTCACACCTTGAAGACAGGTGCGTAGCTTGCAATTGTGAAAGGAAAGATCTCTTAAAAATAACAAGGAACTAAGAAATAATCCAATGACTGCAAGATGATGCAAAGCAAAATAATTTAAGAATAATAGGTGTCGGTGAAAAAGTAGGGGTCAACACAGATGACATTAAAATTCTATTTATAGAAGTAATAGCAGAAAACTTCCCAAACATGGGAAAAGGACGTGATATATAGGTAAGTGAGGCATATAGAACTCTAGCTAGCCATAGCCAAAATAAATCTATACCCAGACATATGATAATCAAGATCCTAGAAATTCAGCACAGGAACAGAATATTAAAAGCTGTCAGAGCAAAGAAACATTATCTATAAAGAAAAACCCATCAGAATCATAAAAGACTTCTGAACACAAACCATCAAGTCAAGAAGAGCTTGGAATAAAGTATTTCAAGTTCTGAAAGAAAACAACTTCCAACCCAGATTGATGTACATTGCAAAACTATCTTTCAAAATTAATGGAGAAACCAGATACTTCCATGACAAAGAACAACTGAAGGAATTCATGACCACCAAACCAACCCTACAAAGAATACTGAAGGACATTCTAGAGAGAGATAAAAAAACACCACAGTTCCAGGAATAGTGGCAGAGGGGATCACTGAGTAGGGCAGACAAGTGAATGGAGGGGAAACTATGTATTTGTTTATGTATATGTATATAAAAATAATTAAGATAGTTAAAAAAAAGCACAATGGCCTCCTTCGTCATCCACAAGGCCTGTCCAGAAGTAAATTCAATGCCTCCCTTCACTGAAAAAAAAAAAAAAAGAATTATGCTGAGATTTTGATAGATGTTGAGGTGAATGTATAGATAAGTTTAGGGAGAATAAATGTTTTGATATTTGTCCAATTCACACACGTGGTCTCTCTCCACTTATTCAGGTTGTATTTGAATACTTTTGATCAGTTTTTATAGTTTTTGGGATACCGATAATGAATATATTTTGGTAGAGTAATACAGTAATGTTACGTTAAGCTTTTTTGTGATGTTGTAACTTGTGTCTTTACAATTTTACTTTTGAATTGTTCATTTCTTGTGTATAGGCCAACAGTAGATTTCTGTATATGGTTTTGTGACTTTGTACCATGGCCTTGCTAAACCTGCTTGTTTGTTTTATTGATTTTTATGTCAATTCTTTGTAAATATCTATAAGCTACATAAAAAAATAAAAACCAAACAGAACAAAACAACAAAAAACCCAAAATGTACCATAAATAAACCAGAAAACATTGGTCAACCAAAAGAATTACATTCAAAACACCTACAATGCCTAAAACAAAAGAATTTTCTTTATTCATGAGGAACCTGCACTAATGAATAAGAAAAAAATCGTAACATTTCAGTTAAAAAATAAGCAAAATATATGAAGAGGATTTCTAGGAAAAATTCAAATAACTAATAATCAGTGTTGTCAACCTCATTCATAACTGAATGTTTGAAGGCAAAACACTATAAAATATCATTTTTACATCATATTGCCAAATGCAAAAAATTAAGATTTAACATTTGGGAAGATACAGGAAAATAAGTAAATTCATACACTGTGGGTAAGAAATATAAATCAGATTAACTTTGTTGTCTGGCATGATAATGTAATATCTATTAAAATTGTAAATACACATGACTGAAACAAAACTTTGAGAAAATGGTGAAGAATGTTAATGTAGGCAAATTTTTTAGACATATGAAATACATTTAAACATATGAAAACTATGTATGAAACAATTTGAATTATATATGAGACATATGAAAGGTGGTTACTATAAAGGAAAAAATGATAAACTGGACTATATATATAGTCATATAGATACAGCAAGTAGAAATCTCATGCACTGACTGGATACGCAAATAGAACACTGGATATGTTTAAGGAAGATGAATGTGTGTAACCCCCAAAAGATGTGTACAGGAATATTTTTTTTTTTTTTTTTTGCGGCACCGGGGATTGAACTCACAACCTCGCGCCTGCCAGGGCAGGCACTTAAGGCACTGAGCCAAACTCCCGGCCCTAGTTTTTTTTTGAGGCAGGGTCGCACTATGTAGCTCAGGCCGACCTTACGCTTGCGTTGTAGCCCAAGCCGGCCTCGAACTCACAACGCTCCGCCTACCTCAGCCTCCCGAGTGCTGGGATTAAAGGCGTGCGCCACCATGCCCGGCGTGTACAGGAATATTCATGGAAGCTTTTTTTAGTACATTTCATCAATTGTACAGTTGAGAAATAGTGATAGAGTCATGGGATGAAACACTATATTGTGAAGGTGATGAATGATCTCTGATTATATGAAATATTATAGTGTGAAGGACCAAAGAAACCAGGAAAGAAAGACTATATAAATGATAGAGTGGTATCTCTGTTCACAAACAATTCCTTCCATGATTCTGGTCGTGAACTGAGTTGATGGCAAACCGAATCAAATTTCCCCTTAAGGTTCAATGTAAGTAAGGTTAATCCATTCTGATCCCTGCAAATGTGTTTGTGAACCAATCTTGGTCATGAACTGGATCAAATTTTTTCATAAAGTTCAATGTAAATAAGGTTAATCACTTATTTACCATATACTTATCAATGTAAATAAAGTTAATCACTTATCGACCATATGCTTTTTTTAACCACAAAAATATGAAACAAAGTACAGTACAATACAGTATGAAGAGAGAGAACACGAACCTCACTTAAGTCATTGTTACTCTGCACGTTTTTGTCACCTTCATTACTGCTCTGTACTTTATTTTTACCACCATGCTTGTGCTGCACTTTCTTTGGAGCCATGCTGGGTTGGATAATACTGTACAGTACTGTCTGTGCTTTAAAGCACACAAAAATGCTCCGCTACAAATGTGTGCAGGTCCATCTGTGACACGATCTCCACTAGACGAAGCCGTGACAGAGTATCAAAGCGGGAAGAAGGCTGCATTCACAGTCATTTGGGAAAGATAGCTGTGGTCATGTTCAACACTTGATGTAGAGTTCATGAAAAGAAGCAAAATTTTGCCAAACAATTCTGCTTGTGAACTGGACTGTTTGTGAATGGAGGTGTTCATGAACCGATGCATGACTGTAGTATCATATTTACCATTCATCAGTCACACCAGACAAAACTATCCTACAATGGGAGAGTGTGGAGCAGTGGCTACCTTTGGAGGGTAAGTAGGGACTTAATGGGAGTACAGGATATGTTCTGGGATGGTGATAAGGTTCTGTTTATTAATCTAGTTGCTGGCTACACAGCTATGGCCACTTTGTGGAAATTCATTGAGCTGTACATAATATGTGCAATTTTCTGTGTATTATATACTTCTTTTTTGTATTATAAATTTCTATGAAAAGTTTATTTAAATATGGATTCATACTAGAAAATATATCTAGCAAATTCCTCAGCTAAGATTTTACTTTATGAAAAATTTCAAAAACACATGAAAATATTTATACAAATTGCCTTTTGGTAATAACAAAGAAAACTTGAGAACAATCTAACTGACCACAGATAAGAATTGGTAGTATGTTCATACAACAATTATAAAGCCATTAAGATAATTTTGGTAGCTATCTACTTGAATGCAAAGATTTTCAGAAATCAATGAAGTAATTCAGAACAGGTTGTATTTTGTGCTCCCATTTGTTCCAAAAGCTTAAAAAACCTTCTAGTATATAAAACTAGATTCTGCATGTCCACATGTCCACATAAGCTAGTGTATGTATAACTTTTTTGAAATTTACCAGGTGTCTCACATATTTATTTCTGAGGAAAGAGATCTGGGGTTTAAAAGTAAGAGGAGAGATTAAATTTTGTTTCTTTTCATAACTTTCTGTTCTGTTTGATGTTTTCCATGAAGATGTACTATATCTATTTGTAATGTATTTATTTAAGAAAACTTTGAACTTATTAGAGTACACAATGTAGGCATAGATATAAATGTGAAGGAGAGAGAGAAATCTAGGAATGTAGACATAGATATAAGTGTGTAGCAGAGAGAGAAATCTAGGACCTTTCCATTCCTAATTTTGTTTTTTAATTTGAGAGACTTTTAAATGGTGGTCCAACAAATTCAAAAAGGGACTATAGAGGGAAGATACTTTGGAAGTTAAGATTAGGAGTTAAATTCTGAGACTAGTGTAAGTCTGAATAAATTGCCTAACTTGTTCTTAAAATGAGTAATTTTCACTTATTTATTAAATTGAATAATTAATGCAAGTCTAAAGAAATGGCCTAATCAGTTTATTTTATGTGTAATATTCCCTAATCAAAATCTACCCTTGAGATAATATTTTCAGTCATGCACAAGGGACATAAATTGAGGAACTGTTTGCACACCATGCTTTATGACAGAGTGTTAGAATTTAGAACTGATGATAATGCATGTTATGATGTTATATCAGAGAGAAGTATTAGTGTGTTTGCTCAAACTATGACTTGCTTAATAAGAAATTTGTTTTTCTTTCATGTAAAAGTCCAAGTAGGTAGCTCACAGCTGGTATGAAAACACAGTTGGTATCATGTTCCAAGCTTCTTTCATCTTGTTATTCTGCCATTCTCAGTATATAAATTCCATATTGTGACCCAAGATGGCTGCTCTGGCTGCTGCTATGTTTGTATTGGAGCCATAGTAGGTTGAAAAAGGAAATGACAAAATGGCAGATACTGTTTTATTTTGAGAATATGACATGGTAGTACAAAAATATATATTAGGGTTCTCTAAGAAACAGAATCAATAGAATATATAAGCATATATACTATGTATGGTTGAAAGGAGATTTATTGTGAAGAATTGGCTCACACAACTAGGGAGGCTGAAAAATTTGATAGTCTGCTTTCCATGTGCGTCTGAAGGCTTGACAACCAGGAAAGCTGATGATGTAAATCCCAGTTTCAGGACAGGAGAGGATGAGATGTATTAGCTTGAAAAGTGATGGAGGGGAAAAGATGCAAATTACTCCTTCCTCCACTTTTTCTCTGTTCAAATCTTCAACAGACTGGACAGTGCCTCTCCACATGCGGAGTTCAGTCTATTTTACTAATTCAAATGAGAATCTCACCCATAACCATCCTCACAGACACTCAGATAATGTTCAATTTGAGCATCCTGTGAGCCACTCAACTTGACTCTTAAAACTAACCATTGCAAATCCAGTTTTTGTTAAGATATCATTCATATACTTACTTTCAATCATACTTAATCTCTAAGTGAAAATAATTTTATTTTGGTACTGCAAATCAAACTCAGGATCTTGCACTTGCCATGTAGGCACTGTGCCACTGAGCTATGTTCCCAGCCCTTTCAATGAAAATAATAGCAGTCATAATTCTACCTAAC
The DNA here is from genome assembly GCA_004363535.1 of Dasyprocta punctata. Taxonomy (NCBI): domain Eukaryota; kingdom Metazoa; phylum Chordata; class Mammalia; order Rodentia; family Dasyproctidae; genus Dasyprocta; species Dasyprocta punctata. The sequence continues at coordinate 37,845 of RJWM01007045.1, read as the reverse complement.
ATGACACAATTATCATGTGTATAAAGAAACCTCTTCTCCAGCAGGTAAAATTCTCAGGTGAAGTTTATTCTTCTCCTTGAAATACTATAACTTACATAATATGATGCTAAAGAACAATACTTAAATAATGCATCATAAAGTCAATGTATCTTATATAATAATAGAAAAAGAAGAAAGAAAACAAACATTCATTTATAGCAATATAAGGAAGAAATGTTCATGACAATCCCAGCACTTATTTCTGCAAATGGTCCTGTGGTCTTAGTTAGTACAGTAATACCTAGGTACACAAGTGCTCGAAGTATTTGGCAAAATTTTGCTTCCTTTCATGAAAGTGCAGTGCAAGCAGGGTGGTAAAAAGAAAGTACAGTACAATCAGCAAAACTGACAGTATTATACTGTACAAAAAAGAAAAAGACATGGAGGCTCTCTAAACGTGATGCGAAAAACTGTGCAAGAAAAAAGATGAGTTGTAAGTCCAGTTGGTGGGTTGTAAGTCTCAACGGTCATTAGACAGGTTGGCCCATGAACAGGAAATGTCTGTGCTGGAAACCAGGAAGCTTAGGGGAGAGGTAGATGGATAGATCTTTAGGAGTGATTATCCACTTTTTTGTTCACCAGGAAGAATCTACTAAACAGAAAGCACTAAACATTTAACTTGTGTACAAAACAGAAAAATTTAATCTACAAAGTCATTGACCTCTGGCCTTACCCACCTCACAACAGGCCATGGAATAAAGCGTCCATAAAGACAAGTTTGGGGCCGTGTGTCCAATAGCAGGAGCTTTTTTCCTTGAAGCTGAGCACAGCCACTACCACTGCTTATTGGATCTTGGTCTGTTTTGTTTTTCTATAACAAAATATTACAGACTGGTTGATTTATAAAGAAAGTAAACATGTTCCTCATTTTCTGGAGGATGGGAATTTTAAGGTCAACAGTTGCACATTAAGTGAGGGTTTCAGTGCTGTGTCACCCCATAGTGGAAGGCAGAAGGGCAAGAGAATGCAAGAGCGAGCAAGGGGGTGGAAGGCAGACGTGGTATTATAAGAAACCTACTGTCATGATAATATAACTCACTCCACTGAGAATTACAGAATCCATACATTCATGAAGGCACACCCTTTATTACCTGATCATCATGTATCAGGTTGTATCTCCTAATTCTGTTGCATTGGAGATTATGCTAGTATCAGGAAGTTAAGAGAACTCTTCACTACTGATCTTACTTATATTAAAAAGATGGCAAATAGTATGTATAACTCCATAACCACAAATTTGAAATCTTAGATGGAATGGAATAGTTTCTTGAGGGCCACAAACTAGCAAAACTCACACAAGATGAAATAAATAAGCTGACAGGCCTGCCTGTTAGAGACATCAAATCAGTAATTATTAACTTTCCCCCAAAGAAAACACCAGAACTAAATGGTTTCAGTTGAGAATTCTACAAGATATTCTAAGAGGAAATAATATTGACCACATATAATCTTTCTCATAAATTAAAAGCTGACAGAAAACATCTTAACTCATCCTTTGAGGGCTGCATTATCTTCATATTCAAACCAGGAAAAATGAAAATTACTGACCAGTATCTCTCATGAACACAGAGGCAAAAATCCTCAACGAATATAACAACGAAAAAAGAGTTATACATCACAATAAAGTGAGATTTAAAGAAGAAAAACCATGATCTAATCAAGTGAAAAAGTAAACGAGTGTGGCAAAATTCACTACCCATTCATAATAAGAATTGTCAGCAAAATGTTACCAGAGAAATTGCTTCACTTAGTGAAAAAAAATCTACAGAGAAACTATAGTTAACATCATACTTAGTGGTATGAAATTGGAAAGATTCCCCCTGAGATCAAGAACAAACAAAGATATCCTCACTTAGTATTCCTACTCAACATTGTACTGAAAGTTGTTGCAAGTGCAGTAAGGTAAGAAACTAAATAAATGGTATACGACTGGGAAAGAGGAAATAAAACAGTGAATACTTTTAAAACTAATAAAACTTACTGCAGGCAAGAGATAATAGTGGCCTGGATCAGTGTTATAGTGGAAGTAGAGACAAGATGGATTTGTAAGGTAGAAGGTAAAATCAGAGCTTGAAGATGGATTAGATGTGCAGGTGAGCAGAGGCAGGCATTAGGAATGACTTAGGATTTGATTTGCCTAACTGGACAGGTGGTGAGTTCTTTACAGAAGTGAAAGAGAGCACCGTAAAAGTAAATTAGGAAGAGAAAATCGAGAGCGGTGTTTTTGTTAAAGATTGAACTATCTTAGTGAAGTGATGATTAGGCCATATGGTGCGTGCGTGCACATGCCCATGCATGTGTGTGTGTGTGTGTGTGTGTGTGCGTGTGTGCATGTTTTCCTGGAGTTTGAAGAGAGACACTGAACAAGAAATTAGTTTGTAGGCATATAGCTTGTAATTCATGTAAGTTTATTTTGGATATGACTGCATATACAGTCGCCGAACAATAGCTATGGGGAAGTTGCATAGAGAAAGGTGAGCTAGCAAGAGTATCAAAGATTGAAATACGGTATTTATTTATTTTTTCTTTTTTTCTTTTATACAGAAGAAAAGTAAGAAATTAAAGCAAAACGATTTCACAACCAGCCAATAGGAGAGTAACGATAATCAGCCCATTGCATACTGTCATATTCACAGCAGTTGTTTAAGGTATAAGATATAGACATGAAAAACATTGTCCAGAAAATTATTACCACAAAACTTTTGCTTCAGTGAATCAGGAGAAACCTGCTATATGGCTATCTTTTTTGTTATGATTGCTCTATTGTTTTCAAATAAACATTTTGCATTAAAAATGAAATCTAAAGACAATCCTGTGAAAACTACTTTTCACTCAGAATTCTTTTTCTTTAACTGTCTTAACTGATTTCTTATATACATAGATTTTCTTTCAGTTCACCACACAAGTGCAGCAATATGATGGTTACATATGTGTGACTTATTTAAATACGATTTTTAATGACCAAAAAAGAGAACGAGCAGCAGAAGAAACAGAGATATAGCTTGAAGAGAGGCAAAGAAAACCAAAGGCAGTGAAAGTGAATACTGACTACTTGCTGAGACCTTATAATGGGTACTGAAAAAAAAATCTATGAATTTGACAACACAGAGATCATTAGTGGCTTTACAAAAACTGTATTGATGGAGCGATGAGACCATAAGCCAAGCGGAGTGGGTTTAGGATTGAGCAAGAGATGTGAAAATTGTAAGACGATTGCGAATAAGTGATAGGACTATTTTTCTGGAAGTGAAACGGAAGAAAAACAGCCGAATGAAGAACTCCTTCATGTTTGGTTTAAAGCTGGTGGAGAACATTGCTCCGAGAGGGGGAGGTGAATAAACTAAGCAGAAGAAAAGAGGTAGCGGATGGTGCAAAGTGCTGGGGTGGGTAACTGCGCGGAATCCGAAGTCCCCCTAGAGAGACTGGGTTCCCCTTGGTAACCCCTTGCCGACCTGGAAGGAAGCACAAGGGGGCGGTGTGCTTCAATTTGCAAAGATGAGGGTGCTTCCGTCTGGAGACTTGTGCATTCTTTACAAAATAAGAACTTTATATCATTTATTTTGATGCAAAATAAACAATCCCCTCCAGTATACACGTAAATCTTATCTTTTTGTCATACAGCTGTCTAGTTTTGAGGCTTATTGTTACGGTTTATGTCTAGGTGTCCGCCCACAGCCTCACACACTCCTTGGATTTTTGTAACGTCTTTTCATAAGAACAATTATTGATTACAACGAAAGGCACTTTCTTTTCTTTTGACACGTTTTTAAACTGGAGCAACCTGTTTTATCATGTAGACATTTTATTAATCATTTGTAAAATAAGCTCTTCAAGATGATTGTGCAATAAATATTCTTATCCATTCGGCTTTGTCTTTCACCATTTCCTAGATTGGAGTTACTGATTTATGGTACCTAAACATTTAAAAATCTTATGATACATATTACCTGATTTCCTTCCAGAAAGTTATTCAGTTTATTTAACCAAACCCAAAAGCTGAAATATAATTCAGGGATGAAGATGTTAATTCAGCAGACTTCACAGAACACTTTAACACTTTGTAAATTGAGACCATAGGTGGCACTGAAGGATTAAGGAATGCACTGTAACTGCTTTTGGAATACTAGGCTAACTGGACACCTCAGCCACCTTCTTCTAATGCAAAGACTATTCATAAAAATATCATCCTTTGTGTTCTTAATGTTATCTACAAATAGCCATGGTTACATATTTTAATCTCATACTTTTGGAATGATCTGTCATCCTTGAAATTCTTTAACAATATAAGCCTACTTGAATTTATCTTATGCTTTAACCTGGAAAGTGTATTTTCTCACACCATTTGTAAAATATTCTCTAAAATACCAATTGTTTTATACAAAACCTTGCTATCATTCATTCTGCTTTTATAACTTTTTTTTTTCCAAGAAAGGAACATATGGGTCATGTGTCAGAAAGGCAACTGTCTCATGATCTACTCACAGAGCTTGGCACTGTAATACTGTATGTGACTTTTTGTGATATACTTAACTCGCTATTTTCTATGCTAACTTTCTGAATTTGTACTACGAAAATTTTATTTTATTTTTAAAATTTATTTATTTCGTACCGGGGATTGAACGTACAACCTTGCTAGGCCACTGAGCTAAACCCCAGCCCTGAAAATTGTATTTTAAACAAACAGTATAAATTCCAAACTGTTGTGTGTAGGTAAGGATGGTTTTGAATGTTATCACTGTCCATTCAGTAGGAGTGGCTTTGGTGACTGGATACTCAACACTTGTCAATTTGCACAGTCCAATGACTGAGAAGGAAACAGATTTTCAGTTTGCTTTTTTTGGAATGTCAAATGACTCCACCTGGAGCCATACATTAAGTACTCTACTGCTTGCTCTCCCTATCTTGATGTAGCTTTCATTGTGTAAGCTTCTTTAGCGATGACAGTAGAAAATAGTTTTAAACGTTTAAATGATAAATGTGTGACTATCCAGTACCTATATACAATGTATTATAATCAAATCAGGATAACTAAACATTTATCATTTTTATGTTGTGAACCTTCGAACCCCTCTCTTCTAGTTCTTCATGAAGAATGCAGCTGTAAACTCTTGGTATTGTATTATGCTATAGAATTCATTCTTCCTATGTAAGTGTATTTTGGTAATTATCATCTGATGCACCTCTATTCCTCCTCCCTGTCCTTCTTAGCCTATAGCGATGATTATTCTTCTATTTCTATGAAATCAACTTTTTAGCTTGCACTTAGGGGTGAGAGCATGCAGTATTTGTCTTCTGATACCTGGCTGATTTCACTTAACACCATGTCTGCCTGGTTCATCATGTTTTCACTAATGACGGGATTTCATGCTTTTTATTGTTTAGCAGTATTCCATTATTTACATGCAACGCAGTTTTAGAAACACATTCATCACTTTGTGGGCATATAGATTGATTCTCTATTATGGTTGTTGTGAATTAGAGTAGTGGTGAAATACGCATAGGAGTGCATATGTCTGTTGGATATACTGGTTTCTTTTCCTTTGGGTGTATACCCAGTACTGGAATAGCTGGATCATATGGTGGTTCTATTTCTTGTTTGACAGCTGAGAATGTTTTCAGTTAGCTCCTATTTGTGGTTGGGAGGCAGGAAGAAGAGGGACACAGTAGGGTCACTCAATATCTTTTAAAAGTATATCACGAAATGTGTATCCTGTTTTCCACTCAATAAAAATGAATTAGATGGAAAAGACAAAAAATTAAATCTACTCATTTAAACTAGTTTACAACAGTTAAAACAAAAAGCTGCTACCTCAGATACCTTTCAGAATCACATTAAACACACACACATACACACAAACACACACACACACCCTCCTTCATCTGGGTTTTCTTGTTTCTACACAAATAAAAGTCTTCTGAAAATGTTTGTGAAGCAGCTTGATATCAGAGAAAGGAAATGAAATTCTGGGTATCCAATTCTAGAAATGTAAAAAACATCATCTCATCTTTCTCTGTCTGCAGATAAAGAAGCTTGCAGTCTGCTTCGTGGTGGTAGAAACGTTGCCTGGATATGTAAGCGTGTGCATGGATGTCCTATAAATAAATAACTGTATTCTGAAATATGTACTGACAGCACATACTCCTTTTGATGTTAGCTTGCTAATTTGGAAAGCATTTTCTATTTTTTCTAGTGTCCTTCTGCAATGTAGAAGCCACCTGGACACTGAACAAATTTGTAGTCTATGTTCTACAACTGTTTAAACTCCAAGGAGTTTACAGGCTGTAGCTGGAAACTTTGTAAGTAAACACCTTTAGAAAACTTCCAATAGAATTTCACAAAGAAGGTCTTGCTGGATTTGGCAGAGGACCTGAGAGTGACACAGGCCTTTATTCATTAGCTGAAGACATTGTTGAGGTTACCTAGTTTCTCTGAATCTCCACTTCTTCATCTACAAATTATGAATACTTACTTATACGGTAGTTTTAGGATTAAAAGTGAATGTATTTAAAAAACTTGGCAGAGTTTGGCATATAGTGGATTAATTAAATGGCTCCATGAAGATAAAACCCTGCCTCAGCTTTGTCGTTTGTATTCCAATTCAATGCAGTTAAATTCAATTCAATGACAGATTTCAGGGCATGAGAAGCCAGACACTCAAACACTTTCCATCTTTCCCTAACTCTCCTGACTAACCTGGAAATCACCTTGGTATCCAGTAGCCCAGTCTTCTCTTTATTCAAGGCTTCACTTATTCCTCCTAAGCATCAGAATATATGGTCACACCATTAAAGCCAAATGCACACATGATGAAAACCAATTTTGGGTTTCAGTGCTAGAGATTTGTTTCAGCTCTCTACGGTCAGTCTGAATCTTGATGTCTTTATACCTTGGGCACACTTCCTATCAGGTGACCTGACCACAGGGTTCAGAATCTTCTATCTGAAGAACCCTGGGCCAAACCTAGAATCATCACTCAACACAAATGTTGCCTGTTCACCATCTCAGATTTTCACCTTTTAAGGATCTGGCTTAGAGATAGGGAGAAAGGAAATTAAAGGTAGGAAGATATGGATTACAATAAAGAGAAATGAAGGCAGAAAAAAGAAGAAAGCTAGAAGAAAAGGAACAAGAAAAATAGAATATAGGAGAGAATAGATGAAGGAAAACAGATAAGTGGTATATGCAAGCTTGAATAATCCCAGAATGATGTTGAACAAAATTGAATTTGTGGTTTAGAAAGCTAAATTCTCCTTTTGTAATTTTTACTATTGTAAATAATAAAATAAAGATGATCCTTTTCACCTACGATTCTTCTTCTTCCCAGAGGTTGGTATAATTTCTATGTGTGCATAAACAAGTATTTTATTCACATGTGAAATCATACCAAAAAACTTACGTGATGCATTGTTTTTTAGCTACCTATACATGTGGAACTTACCCCATGTTATTACATTCATATTTATCTCTTTTCTTTTAATAACTACATAGTGTTCTAACCCTACTTAGCTGGTGCCCTGTTGATGGGAATTTAAGCTGGTTTCTTGTACCCTTACTTCAAATAGATAATTTGAAAGAAAACTGAAAATACTTTAAACATTTTGCTGACATAATAGGTATTTGAAAGCTATTGCACTGTTTGTAATTACTTGATAATGGTTACACTAAGTGTCTAATTGAGATGACAAGCACACAAGGAGATATCAGGCTGAGTTCTCACAGGAGAAAACAAATCTTCTATATCCAGTTTCTGATTCAGTTATTGAAGCAAAGGCAGCAGCTTGGGTGGAAGATTTGGATTTTATGATATCTGTCTGCTAAGAAGACACAAGCATTTTATGGGCCACTGCCAGAGTGGACAGCCAGACCCAAGCCTTTCCCTGTGAGTCAACACCATTTGTGGACTGCAGGGGGAGAGAACAAGGCCACACCAGGAAGTAAGCCTCACCTGGAAACCAGCACCATGCATGCACCGCTGCTGGAGTGGGGATGGCAAAAACCCTAACCCCTTCTGGCATGCAGGCTGGCAAACAAGAAGTACCTATTGCCCCACCCCACCCCAGTAAGCAACCAGCTGATCTAGAGAAACACAGGCTGATGATAGCTAAGGAGGTGAAATGCAATTGGATGCCTGTGATGCTTTGGTGTTTCACTGATCTTGCAGGTCTAGGGCCAGTGGTCTGATCATCAGTTCAGAGGATAGCGGTACAGAGTGTGGCATCTAGGGGGGATCTCCTTCTGAGGGTTGTAGCCATTGTTGATTCCCTATTGTCTTGTTTTGAAGTCTTATATCATTTTCATTGTTTTGTTGGGTTGAGTTTTATTCTCTTTTGTTTTGCTTGATTATGTTAAATCTGATGGCATGAGTAGTTGTTTAAAAGATAGCAAGATATATTATGGTAGCTATTTTGGATTTACTGTTGGCTTGTTTTGAAGTTTTTTTATTGCATTCATTGTTTTGTTTTTATTGTTTCTATTCTGTTCTGTTCTGTTTGATTTTTACTATGTCTGAAGCTATCTGCACCTGTTTTGAAGACAACAAAAGGCCTTGTGGTAACTATTGTTGATTTTGTAATGTTTTGAAGTCTTGTATCACTTGTACTGGTTTATTTTGATTGGTTTTATTCTGTTTTATTTTCCTTGGTTTTTTCCTCTTTGAAATAAAAAAAATATAGACATTTAGAACAGTAATAAAATCATAGGCCCTGGAACTTGAGGGAACTCTAGAGCTTATTTGGTCCTACCCTCTCATTACAGGTTAGGCAAGCAGGAAATGGGAACAAAAACATGTTTCATTTTACATGGACATACATACTATTATTGTGCTAATATCACTTATAGGCTTATAAACTAAATGATATTTCAATTGTTAAAAATTACTTCATGTTTTGTTCAGTAGGGGAAAGTATCCATGTGGCCAGGCCTCTAACAGAGTTTTCTAGGCTAGGTGTGGGGTCAGGCAGTCTTGGACACTTGTGGGGGTGCTGTGCAGCAGAGAGGACACTGAGACTGAGTCTCAGGAAACAGGGATTTTTCAGATGGACAAGGAAGCAGGGAGGTTTTTGTGTATGGTCTCAATGCAATCAGGTTGGGCCATTCTGATAGCAGAGGTTTTGAAATGAATGCATTTAAAGCTTGTGCATGGGGATGGTAGGAAGATGATAGGGAATTTCATCCATGTCATGGGAAACCAGGTCACGGTCAGAGGTTGTTCGTTGGACACGCAATTGGGCAAATATATTTATCTACTAGTATAAAGTTATGAATGCCTGGAAGGTTAGCTTCTGCTACTAAGAGTTTGTAAAGAATCAGGATCCCTAGTTGTTAGATTTCTAATCTGCAAAATAATATAGTTGAAATTAATTCAATTATTAAGTATATTCTCATTAGACTTATAAAATTTCACTAACATGGAACCATCTGAGAAAATGGTTTTCGGTGGCCACTGTAAACAGGTGCCAATTTATATAAGGTCACCCTCTTTTTTTAAATATCTGTGAATAAACAGTGATAAAATTTCTATTCAATTTCTCTCACTTTTTGAAAATGCACCTAGACCATTCTTAAAGTTTTTTCCAAGTTCTCCTCTTGTTCCTTTAACTACTGCTTTGGACCCTTCCCTGGCTTCTCTTTAATTTACCAAAGTTGATATTTCCAGGGGTTTTCCATTTTACTTGCTTTTCATTTCATCTTCTGGCATCCACTTTTACCTGTTTCTCATTTCTACAGACCTCAGTTTTAACCCCTGCTTTTTCACTAGCCACATTTGCCGGGAATGTTGGCTTCATCTTCATCTCCTGGGAAATAAATTATTAGTATTGTTTCAGCAAAAGTAGTCCTATTTATTTTGCCAGTAATCCCTTTAGGGGAAGACATGTTCATAGTATGACCAAGGAATTACTACCAGAATTCTAGTAGAGGCTTCTGGGGAATGTTTCCTTGCATCTAAGAAAAAAAATAACATAAAAAAAGTGGCTTTTCCCATTTTTTAGATTTTGTAGCATCTAGATACAAGATCTGGAAATGGTGTAGCCACCTTGTAACCACAAGGGCAGATTAAAGCTACAGAGAAGAACTCAGGTTCTTGATATTGTTCTGTCACTAAATTAACCAGTCCTGGATTCTGTCTTGCCTTTGAATGTACTGTCTTTTGAGATAATAAATTATTCTTTAGATCAATTTTACTGTTTTCTATTATCCTCTATCATATTAAATGATACATGGGTCAAAAAATTTATTTCTTTTTATAATCAAATATATTATATATACACATATACATATATAAATATATGTTCACATACAGTACTAATCAAATTGCATTATTACTTAAGTTTCAACAAAACCCAAAAATTGTTGAAAACTTTTACATGGTTAGCAGATAACAACAAAAACAAAAATGTCTACTATTTATCAGTTCTTACTATGTACCACACACCAGTCCAAAGCAGTTAAATATGTATTTCTTTCACCCAGTACTCTTCTGCAGTGCCCATCTTGTACATACAACTGCCTACTACATGTTTCTGTTTGGAATATTAAACTAATCTTGATTCTATGTATCCTGAACTCATCATTTTCCTCTTTCTAAGGCTACCATTTCACACACCTTTCCCATCTTATGTGACAGCATCATCAAACTCTCATGGCAAGGACTCAGGAACTAGTCATGGCACTCTTGTCTTTCATCTCCTACATCTACAACTTTAGCTTCAACACGTATATTTCAAATGCCACCGTGCAGCCTACCCAGGCTTTCATTTTCACTATGAAATAGTAATAACCTTCCAAGTTACTTATCTACACCCAGCCTTGTCCCTTATGATCCATCTCCAAGTTTCTATAGGTTGATCTATGCAAAACCCATCAACTATGATTGCCTAACTTCTCTAATGTCTCATCACTTAGAGAAAAAAACCAAGACTCTTGGCCAGACACCCAAGTTCATCCATGATCTTACTCTTATCCATGTGCTTCTGCTCATTAACGTTATCATCATATACTTACTGATTTCTGAGCTGTGATAGATGTTGTGAATACAGGCAGTCACATTTCTCTACTTTCTCTCCCTATGGGATGTTACAAGTTAGCAGGGTAGAGAGACGCTGAGCCTGAATTATTCTTGCGATGATTGTTATGGGGAAGAACAAGATGAATTTTTTTCTCTCATCAGTTCTCACTGTGATTTTTTTTTCATTTGTTTCATTAGTATACATTTGTAGTACATAATGATCATGTTCTTCCTAAGGAGCTTGTACATGTACATATTACTTCTTAATTCTTTTTAAAAAATCTCCCCTTCCTTCTCTCTCTTTCCTCTCTCCAACTCTTGGTCCCCTTTCCATTTGCAAAAGGTCTATCTTGATTTTCTATTAATCTAGCTTTTATTTTATTATTTATTTATATTGCAGGTTTCTCATATAAGAGAAACCATACAATATTTAAGCTTATGTGTCTGATTTGTTTTGATTAATATTATGGTCCCAAGTGCATCCATTTTCCTCCAAATGAGTCAAGTTTATCCTTCTTTGTGGAAGAGTACTACTGCGTTGTGTATAAATAGCACATTTTTAAAATCCATTCATCTATTGATGAGCATGTAGCCTACTTTAAAGGTTTAGCTATTATCAGTTGTACTGCTATAAATATGGTATGTATGTATCACTGTAATATGATGCCTTTAACTAAAAGGGAAATAGAGTTGAAAGGAATATCTAGTTTTAGTTTTTTGAGGAATGTCCATATTGATTTCTATAATGGTTGTACTTGTTCACATTCCCACTAACATTAGCAAGGTTCCTTTTCCTCTGTAGCCTTACCAGCATTTTTATTACGTGATTTCTTGATGGTTAAATCTCAGTGTTGTTTTAATTGGCATTTCTCTGATGGGCAAAAATGTTGAACATTTTTTCATGTATTTATTGGACATTTGTACTTTTTGTATCTGAAAAGTGTCTATTCATTTCAGTTGCCCATTTTTATTGGGTCTTTTATTTTGGGGGTATCCAATATTTTTGAATTTTTTATATATGGTAGATGTTAGTCCTCTATCTGCAGAATAGCTGACAAATATTTTTTTCCTATTCCGTAGGTTGTCTCTTCACTTTATTGACTGTTTACTTTGCTATGGAGAACATCTTCAATTTGATAGGACCCAATTTTTTGATTCTTAATATATTTCTTGAGTAATTGAAATTTTATTCAGATTCAAATTTTATTCTTGCTTAGGTCAATGTCTTTAAAAGTTTTACCTATTTTATCTTCTAGAAGATTCAGTGTTTCTGTTTTAATATTTAGATCTTTGATCCATTTTGATTTTAGTTTTGTTCGTGGTGAGAGATGTGGGTCTAGATTCAATCTTCTGCATTTGGATGGCTAGTTTTCCCAGCACTATTTATTAAAGAGGCTATCTTTCCTCCAATGTTTTTGGCCCCTTTGTCAGATCAGCCAGCTGAAGGTGCCTGGGGTTGTGTCTGCATCACGTGTTCTGGTTCATTGAGCTGTATGTCTATTTTTGTGCCACTCACATACTGTTTTTATCACTGTAGTTTAGTAGTATAACTTGAAATCTGGGAGTATAATGGCTCCTGCTTTGATCCTGTTGCCCAGAATTTGCTTTTCTATTATAGCTCCATATGAATTTTAGGATTGTTTTCTCTGGTTCTGTGAGGAATACATTGATTGGGTTTGCCCTTTATCTGTATGTTTTAGAATTGTAGCCATTTTGACTGTATTGGTTCTGCCTATCGAGAACCAAAAGAGATCTTTCTATTTTCTGATGTTCTCTTCCATCTCATTTTTCAGAATACTGTAGAGTTCCTTATAGAGATCTTTTAGTTCCTTGATTAAATTCATTCCTAAGTATTCAATTTTTCTTGATGCCATTGTGAATGGTATTGTTTCCATAATTTTTTGGTGAGCTTATCATTGGTGTGCAGGAACACTATTAATTTTTGTGTGTTGATTTTACATCCTGCTACACTCTTGAATTGGTTATTAATTCTAGGACTCTTTTGGTGGAATTTTTTGGGTGTAGAGGATTATGTCATCTGTAATTAATGATAATTTGAGTTCTTACTTTTTTTTTTATACATACACCTTTTATTTTTTTCTCTTGCCTGATTTTTCTGGCTAATACTTTAAGAACTATATTGAACAGGCAGGTAACAGCAGACATTTCTGTCTCTTCCCGATTTTAGAAGATAAGCATTTAGTTTCTCCCCATACAATATGATGTTGGCTATTGATTTGTCATAAATGGATTTTATCAGATAGAGACAAGATCATTTCATACCTATTTTCTTCAGGATTTTTATTCTAAATGGATGTTGGATTTTTTTTTTATTTTGTAGGAAAAAGGTAAAACAAAATTTCATAACAAGATAATAGGTGAAAAGCAATAGTTACTTTGTTGCATATTGTTATCTTTAAAGTAGTTACATAGAGTATAGGATGTGAGCATAAAAATTATGCATTTGATATTAGCACAAACTTTCCTCTTCTATGAACTAAGAGATATTAATAGTGTAACTGACTTCCAATTTTTCTCCCTTTTCCCTTCATTCCTTTTCCCTTTCTCCCCGTCCTGGATACTTTTTTCTTTTAAACTATTCTTTGTTTCACAATATCTGTTGTACATTTTAGACCTTATTTGCACTTTCAATTTCTAGCACCAGGGAGACAATACAATGCTTACACATGTGAGTCTGATTTATTTCACTTATGAATATGGCTTCCAGTTGCATCCATTTACCTACAAAAGTCTCAAGTTCATCTTTATTTATGGCTGAGTAGTACTCTGTTATATAAAAATACCACATCTTTTTAATCCATTTCTTGGTTGTTGGGAATTTGGATTGTTTCCAAGATCTAGCTATTACAAATCACGCTGTTACAATCAGGAGTGCACATGTATCTCTGTGGTACAATGTTTTTAATTCTTCTGGGAAGATATTCAGAAGGGGAATAGCTGGGTCATATGTGACCTCTAATCCTAGCCTTTTGAGAAATCTCCACACTAATTTCCATAGTGGTTGCACCAGTCTGCACTCCCACCAACAGTGGAGAAGGGTTCCTTTTTCCCAACAGCTCTGCCAGCATTAGTTACTTGTTGATTTCTTGATGATAACTGTTATTTTTGGAGTAAGGTGGAATCTCAGCATTATTTTAATTTGCATTTCTCAAATGACCAGTGATGTTAAACATTTTATCATATATTTATTTGTCATTTATGTTTCTTCACCTGAGAAGTGTGAGTTTATCTCAGATGCCCATTTTTGGGTTCAGTCTTTGAATTTGGTAGGGGGTTGTCTGAGTTTTTAAAATTGTTAATATATTCTAGATATAAGTCCTTTGTTTGGGGGACAATTGGCTAAAATTTGTTCCCACCCTATGGGTTGTCTTTTCACTCTGTTGGTGATTTCTTTTGATGTGCAAAAGCCTTTTAATAAGATGAGATCCCAGTTGTTGATTCTTTGCAGTATTTCCTGTGAACTCTTGTTTTGTTCATGAAGTCTCTGCCTATACCTATGTCTTCAAGATTTCTACTACTTTCTCTTCCAGTAGATTTAATGTTTCTGTTTTAATATTTAGATTTTTGATTCATTTTGACTTTAGCTTAGTGCATGGTGTCAGACATGGTCTAGTTTTAGTCTTTGGCATGTGTAGAGCCAGTTTTTTCAGCACCATTTATTAAAGAATCTATATTCAGTGAATATGTTTGACTCCTTTGTCAAAGACATGGTTGTTGAATGTATTTGTAGTTCTGCCTGGATCTTCTAATCTGTTCCACTGATCCTCAGGTCTGTTTATTTATTTATTTATTTGTTTTGATAATATCATACTATTTTTATACCAGTAGCTTTGTAATATAATTTCAAGGTGGGGAATATAATGCCTCCTGCCTTGCTTTTGTTGCCTAGGATTGCCTTTGCTATTCTAGGTCTCTGCTGCTTCCCGATGAATTTTAGGAATGTTTTCTCTAGTTCTGTGAGGTATGTTAATGGTATTCTGATTGGGAGTGCATTAAAGCTGTGTAACAAATTTGGGAGTATGGGCATTTTCACAATGTTGGTTCTTCCTATCCATGAGCAAGGAATATCTTTCCATTTTCTTTCTTTCTTTCTTTCTTTCTTTTTTTTTTTTGGTGGCACTAAGGATGGAACTCAAAACCTCACACCTGCCAGACTGGCGCTTAAGCTGCTGAGCTAAATTCCCAGCTATCTTTCCACTTTCTGTTATCCTCTTCAATATACTTTTTCTCAGTACTATAATTTTGAACATATAGATCCTTTACTTTGTTAGATTGATCTCTAAGTATTTCATTTTTTGGATGCTATTGTGAAGACTGTGGTTACCCTAATTTCTCTGCCAGTGAATTTGTTATTTGTGTACAGGCATGCTATATAGGATAGGAGTGGTGATAGTGAACATTCTTTTCTTGCTGATTTTACAGTAAAAGTTTTCAATTTTTGTCCATTTAGTATGATGGTAGCTGTTGGTTTGTCATAGATGACTTTTATCTGATTAAAGTAAAGACCATCTTATTCTTATTTTCTGTAGGGTTTTTAATCATGAGTGAATGCTGAGATTATAAAAAGCTTTTTCTGCATATATTGAGATGATCATGCCATTCTTGTCTTTAAATCTGTTGATATGCTATATTACGTTTATTTACTTGTGTGTGTTGAATCATCCTTGCATTCCAGAGATGAATTTTACTTGGTCATGATGTATAATCTTCTTGATGATTTGCTGCATTCTGTTTGCTAGTAGATTATTGAAGATTTTTGCATCTATGTTCATTAGGGAGATTGGCCTGTAGTTCTCTTTTTTGGTCTGTTCATTCTCTGGCTTTGGTATCAGAGTAATACTTGCCTCCAGGGATGAGTTAGCTGGTATTGCTTCCCTTTGAACTGCATGAAAGAGTGTGAGAAGTATTGGCACTAAATCTTCTCTAAATGTCTTATAGAATTCAGCAATGAATCCCTCAGGACCTGAGATTTTCTTTGTTGGTAAATTTTTAATTCCTTTTTCAATTTCATTAACTGATACTGGATTATTCAGAATTTTTATATCTTCTTGATTCAATTTTTGTAATTCATAAATATCTAGGAATCTGTACATTTTCTTGCATTTTCCATCCTATGAAAGAAAAGATTTTTGTAGAAGGTATTGATGATATGAATTTTCACAGAATCTGTAGTGATTTCATCCTTTTCATTCCTCTATGCATGAATTTAAGTCTTTCTTTTTTTGATAAGGTTGGCTAAGGGTTTATCAAATTTATTTGTTTTTTCAAAGAACCAACTCTTTGATTCATTAATTGTTTGTATTTTTTTCTTAGTCTCAATTATGTTAATTTCTGCTCTGATGTTTGTAATTTTCTCTTTGTATGGCCTTTGGGCTTGACTTGCTTTTCTTTTTCTAGAGTTTGAGGTGCAACATTAGGTTTTTTATTTGTGCTCATTCTATTTTCCTGCTGTAAGAATTCGCTGCTATAAATTTCCCTCTCAAGACTACTTTCATTGTATCCCACAGGTTCCAGTATGCTTTATCTGCATTTTCATTTAACTGTAGATAGTGTTTAACTCCTTCCTTAATTTCATTTGTGACCCATTGGTTGTTCAGGAGGTTGTTATTTAATGTACATGTAGTTATGGAGTTTTTGCAGGTTTTTTGGCATTAACTTTCAATTTTATTGCACTATGGTCAGATAATATGCATGGAATAATTTCAATTCATTTGCATTTACTTAAGCATGTTCCTGGGCTAGTATATGGTCTATTTTACAGAATGTCCTGTGTATAACTGAGAAGAATATGTATTCTGATTTTTTGGAGTAGAAGACTCTGTAAACATCTAAGTCCATTTGTTCACAAGTTTATTCAAGTTCTGATATTTCTTCACTGACTTTTTGTCTAGTTGAGTTATCTCTTTGTGACAATGGGATATTAAAATTCCCTGTTACAACTGTTTTATTACTTATTTAACTTTTCATGTCTATTAATATTTGTCTTATATACTTGGATGCTCCCATATTTAGTGCATGCGTATTTATGATTATTATCTCTTCCCCTTGAAGTTTTTTCCCCTAACTAGTATTTAATGCCTTCTTTGTCTCTTTCGATCATTCTTGGTTTGAAGTTCACATTGTCTGAAAACAGAGTATCTTTCCCTGCTTTTTCTGGGTTCCTGTTTCATGGCATATTGTTTTCCATCCTTTGACTTTCAGTCTATGAATTTCTTTTTGAGTTAAATGTGCTTCTTGTATACACCATATTGTTGGATTTTGTCTCTTGATGCATTCTGCCAGTCTGTTTCATTGATTGGTGAGTCAAGGCCATTTACATTGATGATTATAACTGATATGCATTAGATTGTCTTTGTCATATGATCTTCCTGCTATCGGTTCCCTTCTTTTTACCTGCTTTGTTGCTTTCCCTGCTTGGCAGTTTCTTTCTGTTGTTGCTTTTGGAATTGTGTTCATTTTTATCTCTGTCTAGAGTATCTTTCAGTACCCTTCGTAGTATTGGTTTGGGGGTCATGAATTTCTTCTGTTGTTCTTTATCATGGAAGTATCTTATTTCTCCATTAATTTTGAAAGGTAGTTTTTCAGGGTACCTCAGTCTGGATTGAAAGCTGTTTTCTTTCAGGGGATGAGATAGTTCACTCCAAGCTCTTCTTGACTTGATGCTTTGTGTTGAGAAGTCGGTCATGATTCTATTTTTCTTTCCTTGATTGGATATTTGTTTGTTTTCTCTAACAGCTTTTAGTATTCTTCTTGTGTTGAATTTCTGGTATCTTGATTATTATATGTCTGGGTGTAGATTTATTTTAGTTATGGCTAACTGGAATTCTATATGGCTCAATTATCTGTGTGTTAGATTGTTTTCCCATGCTTGGGAAGTTTTCTGCTATTACTTCTGTGAATAGTTTTTTTAAAATTTCATTTGTATTGACTCCTGCTCTTTCATTGACAAAAATTATTCTTATATCATTTTCTTTATGTCATCTTGTAGCTGTTTAATTATTTCCTGATCTCTTGTTATTTTCAAAAGATCTTTCCTTTCATTTTCACTAGCCAAGATTGTGTCTTCAAGGTCTGAGAGTCTGTCTTCAATTTTGTTCAAGTGGTTTTGCCAGCTTTCAATAGAATTTTTAATTTCCTGAATATCTGTTTAAATCTGTTTCATGCATTCTAATTATTTTCTATATTGATCATTAATAGTTTCCATCCTCTTCTTGTCATCATCTATTTTTTTTTATCTATCTCTAGGTTTGCCGATCATTTATTTTATTTTATTTATTTATTTATTTATTTTTAAATTTTATTTTAAAGATAGTAAAATCCAACAAAACATAACAGAACAGAGTCAGTCAAAACAAAGCTGTAGAACTGGTACAGAACTTCAAAGCAAGATACCAGGAGAATAACAGCTACTATAATATATCTTGTTATCTTCACAATAGCTGACCATTCCACTAGGTATAGTAAAATCAAACCAAAAACAAAACAGAATAAAGCCAATCAAAATAGGATATAAAATAAAGCAAAAAAAAATTAATCAGAATAAAGCAAAACAATGAGAACAACATTGGACCTCAAATACAAGACAAAAGGGAATCCTCCACACTGTCATCCTCCCAAGAGAAGCTCAGACTGCTGGCCCCAGGCCTGCAAAATCAACCAAGCAATACAAGCATTTAATTGCTTTATGTACTTTAGTTGCTATCAATTTAGCTGGTAGTCCAAACCAGCAGGTTGCTTACAGGGGGTGAGGGTGGGGTGGGGGTGAGGTGGCGGTGGGGTGGGGGTCTGTGTCCTTGATTCTCAGCCTGCTCGCCTGTAGGTGCACAGGAGGCAGGGATCTTTCTCTTCCGGGCATCCGCCCATTGGCGCCATTCACCAGGAAGGCAGGCTAGTTGTCTTCTAGTTGGAAACTCCTTGACCCAACATGGTGGGTTCTCAGGAGGCATGGATCATTCTCTTCCTGGAGTCCACGCTGGTCACGCCACTCACCAGGAAGGCAGGCTAGTTGTCTTCTGGGTCTATACTTTTAAATAATATAGTTAAGCCTTTGTTTATCAAGCCATCATTTATTTATTTATTTGTTTGTTTGTTTGTTTATGACAGGATCTCACTACCTAATTCAGACTGGCCTTGAACTCACTATGTCACCTGATCATTTCTTTTATGATTGCTATCATTTCTTTTCTTTACCTGACAGAATATTTTTGATCTGATTTCCTCTGTAGCCTCATGAATTTCTTTCTTTACTTCAGTTGCTATCATTTCAGAAATTTCAGGTGTGACTTCCATTATCCTCTATCTCATAGTCTCCTGGACTTGTCTGGGTGGACTGGAGGGAGGTTGCATTTTGCTTCTGCATCTTATCATTTTTTATTTCAAAATTTTATATTTTGTTTTCTGTGTTTATTCGTATAAATTTTTGTAGTTGGTAGCTATATCACTATTATCAGTTTCTTTCTAAGAAAATTCTGTTGTTCAGGGATCTCTTCTGTGTGTAGGAGGTTCTTGGTTTGTGTCTGTCCCCAAATCCTAGCTTCTTGGTTAATTAATAATGAGGTGCTGGGATCTATTTGGCTCAGTCTGAAGTCCTTTTTTGCCGGTTTGTTGTGAGGTTATTACCCCCAGAACTTCTCAATATTGTTACACAATAGAAGACAACTGATTACAACAGATATAGTGTCCTAGTTAATATAGCATTATTAGCAATAACAATAGCTTCAAGCACAGTTGAGAAACTGACAGAGTTTGGTAACTATTAATTTTGTATCTAAATCATAGAAGCAAAGTCTACAATTACATAACAGATCCAATTCTAAATTGGAAGCTTGCATGCAAAGTGTTTCCACTTGGTACAGTGGTTTTACCCTGTGATGGGGGAAATTTAAGAAGGATAGTGTATAAAACAAAAATCACTGAAAAGAAAGTAGAGGGCTGGAGGAGAAAGGACGATCACACAAGCTTTGGGAAACTACACAAGAGGGCAGCAGAGAAAGAATGAAGGAGTAAGCAAGAGATTTTCTGAACTTGGTTTGTGGTTTTGGGGGATAAGATTAGTTTACAATTTACTTCTTTATTCTCTTGCCAAATTATTTTCTAGGTAACTGGATTTCTGATCTTGGAGAGCCTGAATTTTACTGCTGATCATATCACTGCTCTGCCATTTTCTCTGCAGTTCCCATCTTGACTGACCATGCATCAGATGATTCTCTAGTGTTATCACACTGCTTACAGTTCTTTACACGGGCCAGATTGTTTCTCCTCTCTGCCTTTGTCAAAAAATTTCTCTATGCTTGAAATGCTTCTCTTCCATTTCCTTACCAGGTTTGGTTACTTCTTTTCTTTGAAAGATCAGCTCAAGTTATTTCAAAAAGACTTATTTGAATATCCTAGACTTGATTTGATACCCACATTTAAGCTTCAATAGCATATACTTTTTTCGTGGTAAGTAAATGGCATTTTCAATATTTTTCTGGTATTATTATAAAATATTCATTATCTTTTTCTTTGACTAGATTGCAGGCTCTAACATAACTAAACTTAAATTTCTAACCAGATTCATTTCCTAGGTACCCGACATGTTTGTATAATTTTACTAAATATCCCCTCCTGAAAAATCTACATGCTCCTTGTTTTGCGTATCTATCTGCTATAGTTACTCCTCATACATTAGAAATCATAGCTCATGTTACTTTCGGGAATGTCCTGTCCTCTGAAGTTGGTGAGCTCCTCTTGACTTACATGCTTTAAGAAACCTTCCTCAATGCCTCCCAAGGAATTGATCACTTCTTTCACTGCTCTCCTTCTGAATTTCCACACACTTCAACTATTGTGTTTGGCACATGGTATTGTAATTATAACTTTAGAGCTTGACCTAGATGTGTAGTGAAAGTAACTGATCTCCCAGAGCTATGTGCTTGGAACAGGTCACTGTGGTGAAATTCAAAGCAGAAAACACCTCACCCACTCTTTTCATGTTCTTTGAGGAAAACTGAGGCTCTGAACACCTAAGTCTCAGTTTCCCTATCTGTATAATGTCCCATGAGAGGTGATCTGTGAGTCATAACCTATCAATTATTTTACAAGTAGTGAAGGGAAAATTTTACAGATATAATCCCACTGTCATGACATTCTACTTCTTGAAGAACAAAACATTTTGATAGAGCATCAGTGGGCTTCAATGAAAAACAACTCCTAAAATTATTAAGTGACTCTAGGATCAAACTCAGAGAAACTTGATTATTGGAAACACAGTAATTTATTTATCTTATATAGATAGTGTCTTTATTAAACATATAGAGGGCAGGCAATTCAACACAGTGCAATTCAAAAAACATTTATTATCTCTGTTCTAAAGCGCACATGCTAGGTTAGATGCCCTAGAGGTCACTTAGAAGACTTGGCCTTTGTAGCCGGTTTCTGAAGTCTCAGTTGCTGTGACAACTGTTTATTTAGAATTTAAGAAACTGCTCTGAAGTTTCAGAGAGCATCTGTTGCAAACCTAAAGTAAAGTTCTGCTGGGAATTTTCACCGGCATGAGAATAAGCTCTGGATTTATGCTCTATTGATGGCAAGTCATTGAGCTGTCATCTTTCTTAGGAACATATTCAAATGAGAAAGTTCTTCAGCACAAATAAACAAGTAAATGAACCGTTTACTGGATGCCCAATAGTATTTGAAACTAATACATTTTCCAAGGTAAGGTTGGCAGGGGATACATTAGCATTTACTCCACTCCTGGGTGCCATGAGAATTCAGGTGGTGCCTCAGATAGACCCTGGACTTGGAGCCAGTGGTGTAGTTCAAAGATCAGCTCTGTCACTAAACTTCTGGAATCTTGGTTTCTCTATCTGTGAGATGGGAAACTATTCTTGCCCACAGGACTGTTGTAAAGACCAGAAGAGGTCATTATGTGAATTTATAAATTTCAAGGTTAAACTGGTAATCAAAATAAACAATGTACCTGTGAGATCAGAAGGTAGGTGAGAGTAACAAGTTTAAATTCACATATCTATTGTCTGTGTCTATGCGGAAATAAAAAACCCGTGTTTTCTTATTACCTCATGAAACTAAAACATGTATTTGTGTATATTTGAACATAAACTTTCAAAGACTATATCATAATAACATGAGTACACATGGGCATATATAGTCATGTAGAAGCAGAAAATAAAAACTTTTGGAAAATAAAATTTTAATAAAGTAGAGTGAAATACCTCCCTATACACTAAGGACTATGTTTTTGCTTAATTTCTATTATTGCAATAACACGTTAGAAGGCACATAATGTAGAAGAGATGAAGGATAATATTGTCTGAGTGGATGTGTAGTTTGACTGAAATAGGCTTATTCATACGGAAGTGCAAATGTCAGAATCCAAGGAAAACTATATCTTATTTGTAAGTATTTCATATTTTGCTTAAAATGCTATCCATAAGATATGCTTCTTAAAAATAATAAGCAAAAAGAAGAAATAAAATAAAATAGAGAAAAAAATCACTAGTAGTATGTTTCTATTCCAAGTTAGAAGCAATAATATAAAGTTAAAAACTAGTAATAGCTAAGATTATGTTTAATCTTAGGAAATAACTTCGGGCTGGTTTTTAAAGATTAATTTGTTAATTAGGTGAACATCTGGGTTTTGGTTTATCACTTCCCTTGGAAACCTTGATTAATTTATGAGATTTTCATCCCCATTTACTAAAAAGAGCAGTGAGTTACATGGCGTTACACACCAGTGACGACGAAAGTTAATTGGATTCTACATCTTTTCACATTTCTCCCTTCAGCAATTCCTTGCTGCTTTGAACGGAACCATGCCCTAACGGAGACTGTGTGTTTTTTTGTGTGTAAGAGAGATACAGAAATGAGAGGAATAACAAGTAATTGAAATATGAATTTGAAAAAAGAGAATATATGTTTTTATTTCCTTAGATTTGTGGTGAGAAACTCTGGAGAGAAAAACAAAAATATAGCCAATCTTAAAACTAATAAACACATTATCTTGGTATATAGCTTTTATGGAATTTTGACTTGGAGGTCATGTGAATGTGTTATCTTTCAGAAAAGGGCTTCCTCAGATTGTCTATGGAGCAAAATGTTTTACGGCTGGGTTTAGGAAGGGGGATACAGAGACACAGTCACATTTTATTGCAGTTTTATAAATGGTACATCAGCAAAGAGAGCCTCCCCAAGGAAGAAGAGGAACAAGACAGAGAGGAGGGGGCACGTAGATGGTGACTGCCAACACCGACCTGCCTGCTCCTGGCCCTGCAGCGGGGTTGCGACCTTTCCTATTTTTGATACTTACAAATCACATTCAGTTTAGGAACCCATCCATAGCTACATACCTGTGTATGATGCATGATCTTGGTGGTGTAAAGCCACACTCACGAACAAAGGGGATGTCACAGTGGTTATTAACCTTATTTCTGCTTTTGCTTTGCCTCTCATTATTACTTCATCCTGTTTTTCTTATCAACTTTATGTTTTGGGTGTATGTTACCTTCTTATATTATGCATTTATATGAGGCATCATAAATTCTTTCTGGAACTGGAAAGAATATGAATAAATATATAAATAGCCAAACTAGGGAAATGCTAATAGATTGTTTTTAAGTGATTTTAATCATTTTAGGGCAAATCTTCTGCACTGCCAAGCATACCTGTATGTTTACAATGAATACAAGTTCATTTTCTAACTAGTTAGAAAATGCAGAAGAAAATGTTTGTGGAAGAACTGACTGATCTCTTCAACAGAAAAAAGTATGTAATTGTGGTAAAGAGAAGACAGAAAGGAGGAGTCTAGGGATTCAGTCTAAATTGTCTTTTTACCATGTGTTCCTGTGAAAATACAGAGGTATAGTATAAATATGGAGGTTTGCTTGAAATATTTTAAGAAAGAAATTTTTTATTGTCAAAAAATTTACTTTCCCTCTGTAAGACAACCAGTTGTGGGAAAATAAGATTTTTATTTAATAGTTGTCTGTAACATACTTTATTGAACTTTGGAAAATCAGAAAATATCCAACTCTATGTCTGATTGTAGGTATAGGATATGTTTTTATTCTACAAGACTAAGAATCAAGACCACATAAAAGCAAAAACACAGTTTATTTGAATTCATTTTTATTTGAACAAAAATTAAGTAAGACTTTAATAAATCCTTTCCTTAAGTGTCTTCCAAGTCTTTTTAAAAACACACTTGACAGAGAAATTAATTTGCAACCATACAGAAGGCACAGTCTTACTTTTGTGATACAAACAATGAGAAATAAATTTGAGAATAAGAATTTAGCCATGATAACTCAACAAAATAAAGCCTGCTGAGAAATTCACAAATGTAAAGTTTCTACATTTGTAGGTAAAATAAGATAAGGTAAAGGTTGGTGAAAATGAAAGTAAAAGTTAGAATGAACTGGTGCTTTTTAGGAAAAGTTGATATAAAAACACTGATTAGAAATCTTCGCTCTTTTCTCTCTGTCAGTCAGCATGATGAAGAATGTCCCTCATGTTCCCTTGTTGCACAATGCGTTGGTTGCACAGACTGGAAATCCTGCAGTCCACTTTGCACAGATGTCTCTATTCTGTGTACAAAAGTAGTAAGAGATACTGGAGGAAGAGTAAGAGGCCAATTTCTATACTGTTCCCAGATGGATATATATTTCCATTGTTTTTTCTTCAGATGTTGCTTCACTATTTCACTCCAACGTACTGCTCTGTAAACTCTTTTATGAATTTCCAGGTCTACAAGTAAAGAACCTTAAATTACTTATTACTATCCATAAATGCAAGTCATATGAGATGGCTCAAGAAAATTACACTTACCAATCAATAAATATGAACAGTAAGCAATCATTATTAAATTCTGAAGAGAAACTCAGGGACTATTTACTTGTATGACCTGTTTTCAAGGTATTAACAGTCAGCCTTGGCTTTGGAACAAACTGTCAAAAACCTTTAATGGTGTCAATAGACAGCATTTCAGTAAATATTCAGTAAACAAGTATTTAGCCTGAGTGCTAGAATTTGAACATAGACCATTTTGCCAATTTGTTATACACCGGTCCAATTAGCTAACAGTCACGCATACTGAAGAAAATAAGAATCAAAGAATGAAACTTTTTGATTGTCTTTCTTACCTCAGATATGATGGTCAAGTAAAGGTATTAGAAAGTTGAAATTCTTTCCTTAGACTAGCGCATTGATTTTGGAAATAGGGGATGAGGGAAGTTCACTAAGCACCTGCAATACTGAATTATTCATGAAATTGATATTTGAACTTAATCGAACCTAGAGAATAAAACCATAGGGAACCAGGAGAGAAAAGTGGTCTTTGTGTTTATAGACAATATTTATTCTAAGGAGGAACATTTATTTTATGAAGGATCATTAATTTTTAGTTAAAATAAGCAAACAGAAGCCCACTAACCTGTGGCATACTTAAAAGACTGCCTTATTTAATCTTTCTGCTAGTCATGATAAACGTCCTAGAAATGTTTGTGGATTGTTTATAAATAAGTGCAATAGTTGCTGAAGAAAAAAGGGAAAGCATTCTATTTGTTTTTTAAAATTTACAATAAGTAACACAAATCTGCATTGAAATTGAAAATGTTGGTTTAAAAATGTTAGTTTTCCATTAGGATGAGTTGGAGACAGAAGAGGAAAATTTTAAAAAGATTTTAGGGAGAAGGGAGCCAGTCTTAAAGAGATAGAAAGAAAGAAAATCGGTCAGACTCAGGAAGGAAGGAATCAGAGAATGAACACAAAGGATAAGAAAACTACTGGAAGACAAATACATGCAGAGAAGCAAAACAGAAGAAAACAAAAATGAAGCAAACTACACTCAGAAGACTGGGAGGAGACTGCACAGGTGTCAGGGGAGAGAAGACGTCACCTAGGTTGCTTGGAGAATGAGCTGATACCCTACGGTTGTTTGCCTTTCAAAGGAGCATTGCCTTCCATAGAAATTTTTAACTGTGCTTGAAAGAGCACTCCTGTTTAGTTTTTTTGTTTGTTTTGGTACTGGAAATCGATCTCAGGACCTTGGGCTTGCCAGGAAGGCGTTGTGCTGCTGAGGTATATTCCAAGCCCTAAACTTTTATATTTTCAAGAAATTCTAAAGATTTTGCTCATGTCTGAGTGGCATCAAGTTTCAGCAAGTGATTTTTATTTTTTTTTTTTTTAGAAAATCAGTTTTTCACATGCAAAACAACCCAATCACTTTATTTTCTGCTCTGAAATTGTAGTTGCCATATCCACAATTTTAACTTAGTATTTATTTTCTTCTTAGGAAACTTAAGAAAAAAACCTAAAGTTTTCACTTGGTTTGTTTGCATTCCAGTGAAAAAAGTAAACACAATACTTAGAACAAAGGATATATAAAAAATGAATGACTTTAAACAGGATAATATCTTTGCTAGGTATACAGAAATAAATGAATTTAAATAGGGTGATCTTTTATTTATTTATTTTTTTTACTGCATTCAAGCTTACCAAGCAGGCATACTTTGCGAATTTGGGTGATAGGCAGGCTAACTAAACGTGTTTGATCAATACACAGTGTACACAAGGATCAAAGCACTGCATTGCACTTTATAAATAGGTATAATTACTATGCATCAGTTAAAAAAAAGAAAAGAAAAAGAAAGAAAAAAGAAATGATCCCATAACTTTCTCTTCCAGAATGTACAGAGGATTAGGTATCATTTTAGATTTTTTATTTTTAAACTATTCTGTAATAATCTTTCATTTTCGTAGTATTCTGCTAGATAAAAAAAGTTATAAAACAAAATCGCTGCAAATAAATTTTGTCTTCTGTTCAAATCAGAAATTTTTAGCTCCATTAGAGACTCTTCCTACTTTTCTCAACTCCAGGTGAATTTTATTTGATGGGGTCCTCTGAAGTGTGTCATCACTTACTCCCCCCTTACGTGACTGCGGAGCCTCCCCCACCTCAGGGCTGGGTTTCCTCCCTGTCAGATGGTTTCCCATGTATTCACTCACTCCTGGCTTGTTATTTTTGATATTCACCCAAAGGTGTACATGAATTACTTTGCTGAAACTGCTTCTTTTGCCAGAGGGGAAGTTCCTGTGTGTGGTTAGTGATGTTCTGTTCTAAGTCAATAAATGACAAAGAAATAATAGAGGGTAGTCTGTGGCAGTTATACCTGCAGGCAGCTACAGTTCACAAAAATACAGAATTCTGTTTCATTATTTCAGAAGGCTCCAGGCTTAGTTTCTCCAAGACAAAGAAGAAACAAAGACTTCTTAGTGGCTGCCTTTAGGTTAGTTGGATAAGTAGTTTTCTGGTTTTGGGCTCAACACAGGTTTCGTCCTTCTGTAGTTCTCTTCGCATGTAGATAGACTGCTTTGAGTTGGAAGAGATTGGGCATTTGATGCTGCTTGTGCTATGGACCTTCTGTGGGTCTTTTTTCCCCTGGTTTTATTTGTAGTGACAGATCTGGGTTCCAAAATTACCAGAGGCACTAGAAAATCATGAAGATAACCAAGATGGCTGGTGAACTGGCCTGCACGTGCCCTTCACACCCTGATGTGACTTCCATGGGACATGCCATGAGCAGGAGAGACATGCACAATAGATGGTTTATTCAGGAGCTCTGCATCTAATCCGCTGGCTCAAATGCACGGCCCCAGAAGATACTGACATGTTTGCCTAGTTCTTAAAATTATTTTCAGTGGGGAGTATCTTTTACATTTTGATGTGCACAGAAACTATCATTTGCTTTTTAAATATTTTTTTTTCTGAGCCTTCTAATAAATTCTGAGGAAAATAGAGGCTAAATGCCGAGCTCCTGCATGATACCATCAAACACGCCTCGTACTTACTCTGGGTGGTCTTCCTGTTGGGCAGGGATGTGCTGAATAACTTCATAAATTGTACAGTGCAGGTCTTGCCCTGATACACCATCAGAGGTGGGAACAGATCTGCTTGACACCTAGAAAGAGTGGCACATCAAAACCCAAAAATTAACCCAAGGTAAGTCAATAGTATTTCCACTCTGCTATGTAGCTGAAAACATCTGGCAATACTGATGATTAGGGAGTTAGAACTGCTTCTCATCCCTATAATACTTACTTCCTCCTTGCCAGTTTTCTGCACTTATCCTTTGATGGTCTGAATACCAGCATAACTATAAGGTCAGAAGAGGAATAGCTTTACAAAGCTACTATATTTTTTCTTCAAGAAAAACTTGGCAACACTGTTAAGGTTATATAGTAGGAAGAAGCAGCAAAAGTGGAGATAGGGCAGTTTGGAACAAGAAAGCATGTATTCTTATCCTTTTTTTTATTACATCTTAGTTACTCTTCTGTTATTCTTTGCCAACTTTATGTGAAAAATGGCTT
This sequence comes from Dasyprocta punctata, assembly GCA_004363535.1. Classification (NCBI taxonomy): domain Eukaryota; kingdom Metazoa; phylum Chordata; class Mammalia; order Rodentia; family Dasyproctidae; genus Dasyprocta; species Dasyprocta punctata. Next base: position 9,415 of record RJWM01007045.1, on the reverse strand, counting down.
AAAAGAAAGAATAGTATACAATAAAAAGCTCTACTCACATTATGAGTGAGCAAAAGCAGTACCAAGAAATAGCACGCAAAGAGAGATGTTTTGGTTATAAAGTACTAATGGTCCCTAAAAACTAAAAGCTTCACTGAAATGAGAAAGAGTATTGTATTTGTCAAGAAAAATATTTTATTTTGTTGAAGATACTTTATTGAAATGAATATTCATGTTTTATTAGTTCCCATTCCATTTTCTTCTTCCAAAAGACACAGCCTTCTAATTATTTAGAAACAGTCTGACTTTCCTTGCCACCCACTTTCTGTTTTCATCCTGCTTCTGTGTGTTTTCAGTCCTTCATATTTGTACAGCTTCACCCAAAAGAGTCTGTCCCGGGTGCGTCTGAGCAGTTCTCCTGTCTCATCCCAATCTGACCTGCTAGGTTAGATTTGAATGTCTTGGCTTTACGATCTTCTGGAGTGTCCACTTCCATTTCACTTACTAAACCTCTGTCCTATCATTTTGTGTTGAAAATATTTGATCTACGCTTTGTACTTGAGGTGGACTCTTGCTTTCTTTGGGCATGGTAAAAACGATCTATAGATGATCACTAACTTCCCTAACCTAATATTAGGACTAAATATCAAATGGGTTCATTTTATACAACTGCCTTCTGTCTGATTCCTGAAAGAGATGCTAGAGGGACATAAAATTCACAAAAGGTTGGAAGAAAGTCTTTCCCTTATACATGCACCAAAAAAAGAGAACCCCAAGAGATTATCTTGATTTTTAAAAACTGAAATATTAGTAATTCCGTCTATCCCCTCCCCATTTTGTAGAGGTGGTGCGGGTTGTGCACTGAGCTCTGCCCCTGCAGAGTGTTGTTATTTCCCTTTTTAACTTCAATCTTGAGATTTTGAATTTGTTAGTATGTCTCCTTTTCTTCTTCAGGCCATTGTCTTTGGGTGCCAGTGTTTCCTCGTAACTTCCATTGGGGCTGCTGCTCCCTCAGATCCGCCTCCTCATGTGCCCACCCTTATTCCCCTCCCTTTGTTACTGCCTTTGATTTTTTTATTTCTTCCCCAGAGCACCTGATCTGGACAATTAATAATCTCAGCAGAATTTCAGGAGTTTTCAGCTTTGAAAATGGGTATGGCTCCAAGTCCAGTTCTATTTACGACAGAAAAAAAAATGGGGCTTCCGAGATGCAATTAAAGGACCCATTTCTGTGCTTCCCCTTCTTGAAGAATGTTAAGTTTGAGCCAATAGGGGTCCTCCCAGTCAGTGTCCCAGACCTCGTACTGATTCATCACAAGTCTAAACTTAAAATTTCTTACAAAAATCTCACTCGCTTCTGATGAATTCCTAGGAATAAAAAGTGTGAATCATTATAAATAAAGAAAAAACTCCATGTCTCAAAAACCCAGTTATAAATGTTCCCAGCTCTTCAGTGTCCTCCTCTGTTACATGAAGCCACACCTTAGTGGGTGCTTTCTGCCACGGTGAATAGTTTTAAATAACTAATTTGCCAAATATTTATTTTTGTCTTTTTGTTGTGAAAGTGAAGTGAGAGTCAATCCTGCCCGAGACGGAGATGGACTAGGGCACTGCAGAGCCAAGCAGGCAGCGCCCTTCATCTCTGACAGCGGGGTGCTGTGCTGCTGACTTACCCTCAGGGAGGGGGAAATCCAATGAACTCCTCTCCACGACTCACGTGGCTTTTCTGAAACAGTCTGTGGCCAAGAGACCTGCTGAATGAACCTTATACATGGATAGAATGCTCTAAACCAGTGAAGCAGCTATTCAGTAGCAAGAAGTAGTCCTTCTAAAAAATGAAAGTGAGAATGCCCAGTCCCAAGCAATCACTTTATGATCCCTCCCGTAAGTGGACTATCACAGGGGAACAAGGAAGCAGAAGAAAAACAAGTCCCACATGAACTTGCAAGAGTGTTCATGAACTGATTAGCTCAGAGACACCTTCTGCATTAATAAGTCTTAAACGACTTATTATTTTAGTAGATTTTCCCCTGACTGAATAAGGGCTTTAACTGTTAGCAGCTCTCTCCTTCCTTTTCTAATGCCTCCATTAGGATAATAATAAAAACTTACACCTGCATACTTTAGGTCTATGCTGTATGATAACTTCTTTAAGAAGAACAAGAGGTACATTTAAGGATATGATCAATTGTCTTTGAAATGCACTGAAGAGTTGTGAGGAGGGAATGAAAGGAAAGGCAGGAACAGAGAGAGTTCAGTAATGTTGTGGACTACGACCACTAAAGTAATGCATTATAATTTCAACCAGAGTTTCCTGATCCTCTACTGATTCAGTTCTCTTGTACTTCAGCCTAATTAGCTCCTTCTTCACTGAGTTTACGAGTGAAGGATGTTTATTAATCAGCATAACCTCCTTGCTTGTATTAGCTTTACTTAGAAAGGCTGAGAAAGATGCCTTAGCTCCCCAGATTTGGCAACACCACTCATTGTAGAGTTAATGCAGTGAAGGGTAATGTGGCTTTTTGACCACATTGCCTGAGTGCTTAAATCCATGCTGCTTACACCTCTGGGGAAGCAGAATTGTACTTGGTTAATCCACCACTAGGGACACCAACCCTGGAAACACCAGAAGCATCTGGAAAAGCAACAAATTCATATATTCCGAAGTCATCCAGTGCATCTTCATGGCCTGAAATGGAAAACAATACTACTCACAAACCCAATGTTTTGATTCACAATTGCTTTAAAAATCATTATAAAACTTATCTTCATTGCCGGCTTTAAATGGTACGTGTACAAAGCCAACTGAATATTTCCTAAGCCCCTTTGGTCACACTGATGTTGAGTGATACTGGCAATGAATTCTTCTGAAGCTGAAAGTTGAAACCAAACTGGAACAATTACTCTGAAAGCCTGACATGGGACCAATATAACATTAAAGTACACAGATGTGGACAGGCTTATCTTTGGCAACCTTCAGTTATCAGAGACTTATGGACTCTAAGCCTTCAGCCAGATGTCGCAGCAGCTTTTGATCCATTCATAATATCCACTTTCCACTGCTTGATCTAACAGAGACCATCAGAAATGGAAAGAACATGTAAGTAACTATAGCTGCTTAGACATACAAAACAGTACAGTGCAGTATTACTATTCACCTATACTTTGTCTGTAAAATAACAGGGGTGGACATGGTTTGGAGGGACCAGATGGTCTGACACTGAATCACTTTCAAGTGAGCGAGGTCTACAAAAGTGGAATAACCATATTTATTGAGCCTTCGGATATCACATTAGGCTCTCCACCTACATTTTTCTATTTAATTCTCATAGCAACCCTAGGTGGAAGTCTTTATCTCTGTTACAGATAAGGAAATTGAGGTCAAGAAAAATAGTTTTCCTAAGGGGAAGGTGGCATATACAGGACAGAAACCCAGATCCTGTGATGCCAAGGCCCAAGCAAAGGCTCCATTATTAACACTTATCACTTGGTGCAGAGTCAAGCATGAAGGCCGAGGAGGATGGGCTCCTGTCATATCTCCCTTTCCTCCTTCCCTGGGGATGCAGCTGCCAGGATTTGATGAGAATAACACAGGGAGAAGCTCATTTGGCATTTTCAAAACAATATTGTTAGGTCAATGACTAAGGATTCAATAGAACGTGGTAAATGTGGGCAAGGGACTGCTCTCTTTGATCCTTAGTTGTCTTGTTGGAAACAACCAGACTGATCTTCCAGGCTTGTGTGGCTTACCTTAAACTGTGCAGGCACAGCACTTGTAAAGCGAAGGCACCATTCGAAAGTAAGGTATTTTTAGTGTTACACTAATATTGTCTTACATGAATTCTATTATATTAATAGCAGTGTCAACTAATACCATTAACTAATACCAACAATATTATTTAATATACTTTAACATTGATAATAGGTGCGGCCATCACCTGAAAATGTTTGAGCTTTCCTGTATTCTGTGTCTGGCCTGAAAAGACAAGTAGATATTTCTATTAGGGATAATAATTGAATAAAAATATTCAAGAATAAAATTATTTTCAAAGAAACATGTATATTACCTGCCTTCCAGCTTCTGTTTTATGACTAAAGTCAAAAGAAAAAAAACACAGTGAGTTATATTTTAGTAGACATATGAAGTATAAAACTTTTTAAATTTAAACATACCTCTGTAGGGTTGACATTTTTTCCACATGAAGAGAAAACACATGGATATAATCAAAAATAGTGATATTCCAGTTATAGTTGCTAAAGGGGACAATGATTTTGCTTTTTGTGCAAACTTCTCCAGTCCTAAATAAAAAGATGAATATATTTTAGTAATAAATTACTATATAAATTGATGAGTTTATGATTATTCTTTATTTTAAACAAGACAATATTGAAAATTTCTCTTTCACCATCCAGTTCCAAGAAAGACACAAAATGACACTTACTTTAGAACACACACACACATGAACAAATCTCTTTAGCAATATTTGTAGATGGAAATGTGAGCTGCCTGGGATCATACTGACACACTATGCTAAATGTAGCAAACAACTAATGTCCTACTTCTAATTGTGTTTAACACCTTAACTTAGATCTGCTTCAGTTCACTGTCTGTATATCCCAAGATGCTAGATGTGCCCCCACTTCTCTCCTTCTCCTCTAGTGTAATTCAAGAATGTGAATTTTCTTAGGAGTTAGGGTAAAATGCAGGAAGAAAATATTTACTTGAAATACACTTGACTCATATTTGGTCAATCAAGATACATCAATTAAGATGCACGTGACTGTCAATACATGCTTAAAAGTCCAATTTTTTTAAATATATTTTTTAATTTTAAACAAAAGGAAAATAAGAAATCAAAACAAAACAATTTCACAACCAGCCAATAAGACAGTAACAATCATCAGCACATTGCATATTGCTATATTCCCAGAAATTATTTAAGATAAAAAATATAGACATGAAACATTATCCAACAAATTATTAACACAAAACTCTTGCCTCAGTGTATCAAGAGAGATCTGCTATATGACAATCTTTTTTGCTAGGATTACTCTATTGTTTTCAAGTAAACATTTCGCATTAAAAATAAAATCTGAAGATGACCCTGAGAAAACTACATTTCATTCAAAATTCCTTTTCTCTGACTGTCACAACTAATTTTTTATATACATAGATTTTGTTTCAGTTCATCACACCAGTGCAACAGTGTGACAGTCACATATATGTGGTTTATTAAAAGCCCAATTTTATGACTAAGATTCACTTTTTTTTTTTTTTTTTTTTGCGGCACTGGGGATTGAACTCACAGCCTCGTGCCTGCCAGACAGGTGCTTAAGCTGCTGAGCCAAACCCCCAGCTAAGATTCACTTTTTAAGTGATTCTTAAAATTAATACTACCATAGAAAATGTACTAATAGCTAACATCTGGTGAGCATTCACAGGATACCAAGCTCTGTTGTAAGGGTCCATGACACATATTAACTCACTGAATCTTCCCAACACTCTTATTAGGGAGGTATTATTTAATCAACTCCCTTTATGGATGAGGAAGCTGAGGCTTGTCCTAGGTCAGTCAAGTTAGGAGTGGTAGATATGAGCCCAGGATCTTAACACGTTATGCCATCTCCTTTTCATATTACTTTAACGCAACCTACTATGCATGCCTATGTTGATATCAGCTCCAGACTATAAATGTGCTTAGTGATATAGTTAACCTGTACAAGAGGAAGTAGTTGTGATCTCCAATAAATTCAAGTCATAAATAGATGTCTTCTGCATCAATATGGCACTCAGATATAGACACAGAAATGAATCATGACCTTGGACTGTCCTTGCCCAGATTAATGTGGGAGTGAAAGTCCTATGATACCATTTCCATTCCACAGTGAAAAATGGTCTGGGGAATTTGGGTGTGGCGAAGAACGTTGTGACCACTCAGCTGTGCAATAAATACAGAGTCTGGTTCCTGTCATCCACCAGAAAGCAAATCAACAGCCAAGATAAGCAGGAAGCCTTCATATTTTTTTCCTCTCAATATTTAAACAAATATTAGACTCGTTTTTACTTCAGGTAGAAGAAATAAGTGCAAGATGATTCGAAATGAACTAGGATGGCAATTTATTGGTTCCAGTTGTAATCTGGAACATTATAAAACTAATAGGAAGATAGTTGGCCTCCTTTTTCTCTTTGTTATACATTGTAGAATACAAGGTATTCTCCTGCTGTTAGAAAGTTGACCTTTTTAGAACTCTGCTGGCACTTGGGTGATCTTTGTGAGGTCTTAGTCTTCACATTTTTCTGTTTTACATTTTGTTTTTGGTATTGTACTGTAACTTCACAGATCTGTGTTTTCTAAAGAGCTATATAACTTTAGGTGAGCTACTTGACTTTCAAGGTTTTGATTTTCACAGTAGTGAAATAAGAAAGGGAGAATAATAGCTTTTAGATTGTATTTTTGTTCCAATATTCTATGATATGGTATGCCAAGAGAGACTTATGTGAAGCTTATTACATAAATCAAGCACTATATCCAGTGGAATGCTAGTAACTCTCTCTCTCAAAAAATTGTTTGCACAAGTATATACACTGAAGTTACTTATTTTACTGATACAAAGAAAAGGTAGCAAATAATTTACAAATAAGTAAAATATGCAATATCCTTCTTGTTAATTCCACATAGCTAATTAATTTTTTTGTTTTAAAAAACAAAACAGAAAAAAAGGATAGAAATGATACATAATTTTTTAAAAAGTAGGAGATTAATACTAGTTAATATATTGTATATTGTTATCTTAGAAGTAGTTGTTCAGGTTATAAGATCTAGGCACAAAAAATGATTAATCAAACAATGACAGCACAAACTATTCTTTTTGATGAACTAATAGAGATTAGTAGCATAGTTATCTATCTTGCATATATACATCCGTACTTACATTTATATATGTATACCTACATGCATACAATCTTTTCCTTTCTTCCTTTTCTCCTTTCCCCTATCCTAGTTGTCCTTTCCTTTTGAGCATTTTCTTTCCCTTTAATTATTACAATATCTATTGTACATTTTGGGTCTTATTACTCTTTCAGTTTTTTATTTTTATTATTTATTTTTTATACTAGGGAGACTACAATATTTATAAATGTGAGCTTGATTTATGTTGGTGGGGATATGGGGGAAAAGGAACACTTCTCCACTGTTGATGGGAGTGTAAACTGGTGCAACCACTGTGGAAATCAGTGTGGAGTTTCCTAAAAAAACTAGGATTGAAAGTCCCATTCAATCCAGTTATTCCCTTTCTGGGTATTTTCCCAGAAAAATTGAAAATGTCATGCCACAGTGATATATGTGCACCCATGTTTATAGCAGCACAATTTGTAATAGCTAAATCTTAGAAACAACTCAAATGCCCATCAACCGCAGAATGGATAAAAAAGATGTGGTATTTTTATACAATGGAATATTAGTGAGCTATAAAAGAGGATAATCTTGAGGCTTTTATTGGTAAATGGAGGCAACTTGAGACCATATTCAGAGCTAATTGATTTTTACAGAGTGCTTGTTGATTTTTACATAACTCATACATATATGTGTATATATATATATATATATATATATATATATTTCCACCTATGGGTGAGATTCAAACATGTTTTCATAAAATTGGACTTCTAATAAATGCTGATCATTATCCAATTCAGTAAAGTAATTGTTAACACTATTGATGAGCAAGTGTAGTATTAACATGAAGGTTGCTTGGTTGGTACTTACTAAGATGGATGTGAAACAACAATGAGTTACACTGAAAGTGCATTCATTCATCAGAGACTTGAAGGAGTGCTGAATTGGTAACAGTTTTTATATATTTGAAGGAAAACTGGGCATGGTGGTGCCCCCCCCAGAATCCCAGCATATGAAATTTTCTTACTGAAGAACAATTTACTTTTACAAAATGTCCACGTTTTATCTGAAGTAATGTTTTTTGTCTTCAACAATTTTTCTAATTCTTTGGTAAGTTATCTGATATTGGCATAGATACACTATCTTTCTTTTGGATGTTTGTATGGTTTATTTGTTCATCCTTTGTTTATAGTTTTTCAGTTTCCTTATATATAAGGCATGTCTCTCATAAGTAGCAAACAGAATCTTAAAACCTAGTTTAACAATAATTGTCTTTTAGGTGGAATATTTAATCCATTGATACTTAATTTGATTACTTGTACATTCTGTTGTTGATCTACAAGTCATATTATTTTTCTCTATTTTCTGCATTTTTCTTTCTTTTTTTTTTCTCCTTGAGTTCTACCAATTAAACCTACAACAAATAAATAAAATCCATTCTCTACATTATGGGATTTCAATTGTGTGATGAAACTCACATCTCCTAGAACTTTCTCTTATTCAGATTCAGTATCTCCAGATCATTTTGTTGTTCTGTGTAGCACTGGTTTCCAAATTCTCTATTATTCTAAGGGTGCAGTTTTGAAAGCTCAACAAAAGTTAGTTTCACTTTTAAACTACAAATTTAGAGGAATCTATATTCCACTATAATTCTCAATGAGATAAAAACAAATAGAATGCTGAGACATTAGAAGCAATAAAAAAGAGAAAAAATTGATTACAATACCAAATAATAGAAAAGCAAGATTTAAGATACGTGATTGGAGGGCCACTTTTAGCAAATTAATTCTCTATGTCTTAATTTTAGATTTGATATAAAAACCAAAATTAATCAGGGAATTTTCAGATAATATACAACTAAATATAGGTGTAATATGTATATATAAAACCAGATGTATGCTTGTTTCCTACTTACTTGGTATAGTTTTATCATAACAGTAAGAATGAAATTAATAAAAAATTCACAGCTTCACTTATAGGTGTAGATAAAGAAATAATCTCAGAGAAACTAAAATATTTAGTAAGTTCCAGAACTGAAACTGGTATGCAGAGTTTTTTTCCTAGGTAGGAGATTTTTTCCTGTTACTCTGTGGTAATTTTTTTTTTTTTTTTTTTTTTTTGCAATTGGTGGGTAGGCTTGTATAAGTCAGTTTCCTGTCTAAATTTTTTTAACACCAAACATCACGTACTTCAAAGTCTTTTATTTCATGGTAGCCAGGTGGCCTTCACCAAAATTCAATAATCCTGGTCTCCCTCAAAAACGAATTAAATTTTGACTTATTCTGTTCAAGCTCCTGTAATGTACTTTACCATGAATAAAATGAAAGAAAATCATTTTAGTACAGTATCAATTGTTTTGGAATTCTTCAATTTGAAAATATACAAATAGTCATTATTTCAGAGCACATTTCATTTTAATGGTGAAGTTTCACTTTGGCATGCATCAATTTGCCAGACAATGCTGTGACTCAAAAATTGTACTAGGTTTATTAAAAAATTATTAGCAGTCTTATGCTAAGATACTTACAATGCATTTCCTC